>JAUZSX010281043.1:0-14832 GCA_034780655.1 Idiosepius hallami
AAATTAAATCGTTTTCCAATAATGCCCCTTGTCAAAATATTTTCTGGAGTAAGGGACGCTAAAATAAGATTCTACCCCCTAACCCTAACCCAAATCAAATATAACAAAAAAAGAATAATTTTTCAATATAAAAAGAAAGGTGAAAAAGTGAAAGCAATTTGACGGTGAAAATGCACAAGTGTCCCTGACAGATTTATGGTCCCTGTTTTCGAAAGGTATGGATAGTTGTCAAACACTGCCAACTTCTTTCCTTTTACAAACCAATCACAATCAATTTACCTCATTCATTCAATTACTTGCATTATGTGCACACAATTTTGCTGAGTCGAAATGAAATGAACTTTACATATGTTGGTTTTTATGGGTTTTCGAAAAAAGGTTGCCTTCGAAGTTTTCAAAACTCTTTTTTGTTAAGAGTTAAATTTTAGTTTTGTGAGTTGTGAAGCGGACTTCTTGTTCATCCACCTGTTAAAACTCAACTGATTATTTATTTTAAAATTTTTCCTATTTTCAAAGGATAGTTAATTTTAGTTTACTTTTCTAAGCATTGCTGACATTTGTTGACTTTATATGTCAAAACAAATGTGTAACTTTATTTTGATAAAAATGAAAATAATTCTTAACTATAGAAAAAGGAGGTTTTGAAAAAAAAAAGTTGCATTTTAAAGGTTTTTTTTTCATCTTTTAAATAAAGACTGATTATTTGTAGATCTATTCTTTTTTAACTATTGTCTTCATCATCAAAAATTGAACAAAAAAAGCATTCACAAAACATTGAACTTATCTCTTTATTGAATCTACAAGGGTAGACTGTTCCTTTATTATTTGAATAATAAAGATTAAAAAGAATTAACTAAAGTATTTGGTACACAATTCTACAAAGGAATAAAAATCCTTTCTATTGGTTTTCGTAATCCTTGAGATGAGGTATAATTAATACTTTTAGGAGTATTGTTTGGACAATTGTCCTCATCTTTATCCCAAAGCGAGCCTTTAGGTAGTGAAGGCTTTCGGTTATGTATGTTCCTTATAGACTCTGAAATGGCTGGGCATAGCATGCTCAAACTTGCTGGGCTGATAGAGGGCATGGGAGAGAATCTCCCCGCGAAGGAATTTTTTCATCCGTCAACATACAAGGTGTCCCAAAAGTTTGTGAAAACATGGAAAAAATAACTAATTTCTATTAAGTTGTCCCCCAAAAATTGTGAAAATCTTGAAAAAATACCTTATCCCAAGGCGAGCGAAGCGAGCCTTTAGGTAGTGAGGACTTTTGGTTACATATGTTCCTTATAGACTAGATTATATTTTATAATGTTCTGAAAATCTTGTTCTTAAAATATATATACATGCATATCTCATACATTACTGTCTACTTTAGTGTTTGTTTCTCTGTTTAGTCTATTTGTCTTAGCAGCTCTGCATCTGTTCACAAATTTAGCACTCGTAATGACTGCGAGCCTTGGGGGTATGTTGCACCCGTTGTTCCTGCTCTTATGTTTGCCGCTCTCGTGAGGCGTGTGACACATCTACTTAATTAGGAAATAAATATACTTAATATATTTTTAACAAAAAATTTATAAAATATTTAATTGTGGTATGTAAAAAAAGGCATATTTTTTTAGAATATAATTGGTTATTTGGCTTGGTTAATTAAATTATATATCTAATTAATTTTTTCAATATTAATTGACTTCTTTCTCTAATGTATGTTTTGGTCCTGATGTGTTTGGTTAAATAGGAATTATGCAATTAATTTTCTTATTTATGAAGTTTTTATGGTTAATTTAGTTCTCAACAAAAACTTGTCCAACTCACCTATCAAACGTTGATTTTAGGGGTATTCCATTAGTATAAGTGAATACTAAAAGTCTTAATACGATGAAAACTATCAGTCAGCAATAATTTTAAATGTGATATTTGTTAAAAAAAAAAGACCCAAATACCATGAAAGAACAATATTTAAAAGGTGGGTGTTAAGTTGATCAAGAGAGCCTTAAGTTGGATTTTGGAGACTACATATACATAGATTAAAATTATTTTAAAATTGGAAATTTCAGTGTTCATTTACAATTTGTACATGATCAAAAATTTTTGTGAGGGATGCTGGCGTTTGTTGTCAAAAAAAAAAAACAAAAGCATATAAATTAAAGCTTTTTTTTTAATAAAAAAAAAACCCTATGTCACATGAAAATACTTATTGAGTATTGAATATTTTCTTTTCTAAAATGATTTCTTAAAATTCATTTAAAAATATTTTCATGTTCAATATAATTTCAAATATTTTGAAATAATTTGATTTATAATCAATGCCAAGTTAATCTGCTAATTATTAAAAAATACGCTTAAATAGATCTAATAACTTTTGTTCCATGGCTTGGAACAAAGGTTTTTTTGATCTATATAAACCAGTAAGTTCTGTGATCTCCAATAGTTATTTTAAAAATGGGTATTTTCTGGGTAAATAGAAAAACAGATTCAATACATTGCTTACACAGAATCATACAGTTGATTATTAACTAAGTACAACATAATCAATCAAGGTTAATTCTACTAGTTACAAAAACAAAAGCTAAATGAAGTATAATATAGAAAAAAGCAAAATGCATTGTATTTTTCCATACCTGAATCATTTGTTCTTGTTGCTCTATTTTCTCTTTATATATGGTCAATTGGTCTCTGAGAGATGAAGTATCTGTCGGTAATTTCTCAGTTGTATTTTGGAGCTAAATAGTTTAGAAAGAAAATCAAAAGAATTTGGAGATTATTTCATGAATTTCTATTTCATACTCTAAAAGAATTCTGATTCAAAATTAATGAACTTACTGAGAGCTCTTCAAGTTTTTGCTCCAGTTGTTTCCGTAATCTACTTTCTCTTTTATACTTTTCAACCAAATCCTTTTATAGAAAAAAATTAAATAAAAAAAAAAATAGCATAAAATTTATAAAAAAACAAGTGACAGTATAAAAATATGAAAAGAAAAAAGTATTACATCAAATATTTAACAAAAACCAATAATCTCTTACAATTTTGAGTGATATATTGTTGTATCGAAAAACATTCACATATATTTTATCTAATAAATTTAATTATAAGGAAAAGGGAAAAAACAAGAGAAAAATAAATACCATATCAGAGTAGCCAACAGTTTGATCTTTCATACTCTCTTGAGAGAATTGACATTTTTTCTTAAATTGATCATTCAATTCCTATATATATTAAAAAAAAACATAATATACAATTATTTCCATTTTTTCAAGATGGAGAAAATTCCTATTTATTTAATACTAAATGTGGTTTAATTTGTCTATAAAACCTTAATTAAGAAAAATATCTATTAAGAATTTAAATCTAAAATAAAAATGTTTTTGTTAGGTTTAACGTTTATGTTTTTGTTTTTTCTGATTGTGAATGTCTGTAGAATTTTATTGAAAAATAAAATCCCCCAAATTATGTTTTTTTTAATTTGAATTTTTTAAAAAAATTGTTAATTGATCTAATATTATTCAATTTGTTAATCAATAAAAATCTAAATATTAAGTAAGAAAGAAATATATATACTCCCTTCTCTTAGTCATCATTGCATAAAATTTACAAATAAAGAAAGAAATCAAATATTAACATATCAAAATAAAAAGTAAAATCGACAAATAAAAAGCTTAATTTTTATTTTATATTTTCTTTATTTATCATTTTCCTATTTTCTTATTTTTATTTTATTTTATTCTGTAAAATGTTAAAAAAGGTTTAATACTTATATTTTCACCCAGCTAAGAGAAAATTTTCAGTTTGTCACAAAATTTTTAACACGTTGGTTTGAATTTAACTTTATAAAGAAATTTCAGAAATAAGTATTAAAACAATATATTTTGTTTTTTAAGGGTTGTTTATTATTGATAAAAAAGTTATGTCATAGGTCCAAGTTGTTTTTTAAAAAGAATTTTAAAGTTGGATTTCTAAGAAAAGTAAAAAGAAACAAACAAGTGATTTAAACGACTTTTTTTGTTTTTCAAACATAATGTATATAATACCTGTTTTCAAGCATTTATTATGATAATTTTCTCTAACCTTTTGTAAAAACTAAAATTTGGTCTCTTTATCTAAACATAAACCTATTTTAAACTATGAATTTTAGTTCATTTTTTCCCCCTTAAATGTAAGGGAGGTCAAATATTTGTGGAAATACCTAATGAGGAGCAAATGTAATTTAAGTTTTCTTCACAAACGTTAAATTGACTGTCCATGTTATCTAGAAGAGTAAAAAAGTAATATTAAAGAAGATTAAAAATTCCCTTTTGTTTTTATTGTCACATTCTGTTCTTAGAATAACTGCTTTAGATGAATAAAAGTATATATCATTTATTAGTAACCTTGATAAAATCTTGTAGATCTGTGATATGTTTCTCTTTGATATCAATTTGTTGTTTCCACATTTCCTCAGCATCTTGCAATCTCAAAAAATCTTTCCTCTGATCATCTACTGATTTTCGTTTTTCCTAATCATAACAGGGGAAAAAAATGGAAATCAAAGTATAACAATGTGAAAATAGAAAAAAAAAGATTATGTCAAAAATAATAAACATGAGAATTTGATCATTTCTAAAAACTTTTCATTTTACTATTAACTTTTCGAAATATTTTTTTCTGAAATTTGCACTATCTGCAGGTGTGGAGAAAAAAGATTATCTTAGTGTATTCTACATGGTGAAATGATAAAATTGTCGCCCTAAAAGACAAGATTATTGGATTTTCATTTGATAAAAACAATTTTTGTTGTTGTTATTGCAAACCAATTTACTAGTTGGCCAGTTGTATACAAATCCCATTACAAGAGCCTTCTATCATGTCGGAAAAGACAATATGTTTAACAAGCAAGATCGGAGATGTGCTAGTTATGACAAACGTGTTTTACCCCTGTAACATAAAACTGATAACAAAAAGTATGCACACACAAATAACTAACTGTTATTTAACTATTTCTATTTATTATACATTGTTTTTCTAATGAATGTATATATTTTTCAACAAATTTGTATATTTTTTTCAAAAATAATTTTTATACTAAAAATATGCCACTTTCCCAACTAAACGCATCTATGTTTACATAAAGAATTCAATTAAATGGTGGCATAATTCTTAAAAATCGATTTTAAAAATTTTCAATCGTATTTTTTTTTAAATTAAAGGAAAATGTTATATTTATTTAAATTTTCTCATTTTTTCAAATTAGATATAAAATACAATGAAATTTTGAAAAAAAAAATTATTTTTCTTAACATTAATTATTTTCTATAATATTTTTTTTGTTATAACCCCCCCCCCATCTAAAAAAATTTTTTTTTTAATTAAAAAGTACGCGCTCGCGCTAGTTTTTTTTTAATAAAACTAAAAGATAATAAATAAACAAATACTATAATAAAAATTTTAATTTAAAAAGATGCTAGGAACCAAACGAAAAATGCCCTCAAAGTTTACATTTTTAAACTTAAAAAAAAAAATAAATATTTAATGTTTTTTGTTTTTGTAAAAAGAATTAATAAATAATGTTATTTTTATAATCTTAAATAAAAAAAGAAATGTAAGATTTAAATCATTTCTATTGAAATAAAAAAAAACGATTTTAAATTTGGAAAAAATGACATAATCCGTCGTGCGCTTAAAATAATCATTTTAAAATAAAATTTGAGAGAAACAAAAAAAGAAAATTAAAAACAATATTATTTTTATCGATTTTTCAATTTTTAGAAAGATTTTTTGGTCTCTACTTAACTTTTCACAAGCAGTCATTCTTTTTATGTAATGAAATCTCCAAAAGGTTCCTTTTTGGAAAAACTTGTTCCAATTGTTTTATACTATCCGCATGCGCAATAGTTTGCCTCTTTAAATTTTCTTTTCATTTATTATCTGCTTTTCTGCTTTGTTGTTTTTTAGCTTGAAACGCCGGTCCTTGATTTTTTAATATTTGTTATAATTTTTTAAAATTTTTAATCATATTTAAAAAAAATAATTTCTTCTTATTATATAATATATAATTATTATGAATGATAAAAATTTGATAACATAATTATTACATTTTTTTGTTTTCGTAAATTTTTGTATGATTATTTTCTACGGAGGAGAAACGCTTATTGTCGACTTACAGTTTTGAATAAGAGGCTGTTTTTGTAAACATATCCCCTAAAAAGATGCTTTAAATAAAAAAAATTTGAAAATAGAGTATGTTTAAATCAAAATTTTCGAAGAAGAAGGTTTAATTTACCTTTTTTCATCAATATCTATCATATAAGTAATATTTTTAAATTTTATTATATATCTTTTTTATTTTCGAATTCAAATTTTCGAAAGAAGTGAATTTTTTCGTATTTTTAACAAATTTTGTCAAAAGATAACTTCTGTTCAAAAAATATTTTTGAAGGTCCTTTTTTTATTTGATTTAATATTTATTCTTTTTTAGAATAAACCTAAAATATAGGTAGAAAATCATTTTTTAGGAAATGACGAGTTTAGAAAGAACTGCATATTTTCTTTTTGAACAAAAATTTTTTGTCATAACTAGAGATGTGCCATTCTACAGCTCATGCTCTCTACTGATCCAAGTTATGACAACAGGACCATTGCCAGCACCTTCAAAATGCAAATCCGGACAGTTAAATAAATAAAAAACTTGCCCAGGGTAATGGAAAAGTTCTTTGGTGTGGTTTTAAAATGAGAGACACATCATGCCACTTCACATCTTCAAAGTCATCATGCTTCAGCTGCTTAGGAGGTTATTATAGACTAACACATGTGTTGGTTCCTTGAAGCATCTTTTAAACCTCATGCTACAGAGGCAATTGTTTCTTTCTCTCTATTTAATATTGAGGATAGCTATTTTTTTATGAATAACTTTTTTTTGTTGAGGACTTAATGACAACAGTAGCAAAATTAAAACAATAGCTTGGAGGAATTTAAAGATTCATACTATTCTGAAGGATATTACAGCAAAAATAAACAAAAAAAAAACCCTGAGATTTGAACTGGAATATTAGTTAAGGAATCTCTTCATATAACTGTTTGCCAACCTAATTCCTAATAAACCTTTATTGATTAAAAGCCAAACATTAAAACTACTATTGACTAGGTTTTTCATAATGTTGAATTAGTTATCTAAATATTTTAATTGTATATATATAAAATGTAAGTTTCTAGGCATTATTTTTTGATGATAAAAGTAAAATAAGTGTACAGAAAGATAAAATGCAAAAGAGAATATAATAATTTATAAAGACAATCATATTTTTATGATTGGAATCTTAAATCTTACTTTGTCAAGTTTGCTCTGAAGGGTTTTTAACTGCTCATGGTTATCCATCATTTTCTTTTGACACTGGGCAATCACATGATCCTTTTTAATCAATTGCTGCATCATTTTACCATTTTGACCTTCAAGAACTTTAATCACTTGCTTCAGTTCATCAATTTTGACTCTAAACAATATTAGAAAATTTAGGAAAGGAAAAAAATTTAATCCATAATTAAAAATAAAAGTTGTGCAAATTTTAGGAAAAACAAAAAACTAATTTTCTATTAGGTCGGTGCAAACACAATTTCATTTTCTCTAATATATTATATTTACGTATGATTTCTGAATTAATTCATTAATGTATATAGCCATGTTATATATTATTTTAAAGCACGTTTTTCCCTCTATCAAATCATGTTATTTTCAACCAATCTCAATCTCTTCATTCTTTTTGCAAGTATGGAGAAAATTCAAATTTTCATAATTTTTTTTTAGTTCAAACTAGGCCAAAAAGCTACCAAGACGGCTTGTGATATCAATGATGTGTTTGAACAAAGAACCACTAATGAATGTGTGGCAAAATGGTGGTTCAAAAAAGTTTGTCAACAGTGAAGAGAGCATAAATATGAGGAGGGTTGCGAATGACCGGCAGCGGTTTATATCGAAAAATTGAAAGCCATGATTGAAGTCAATTCTCGCAAAACCACAAGAGAAGTTGTTGTTGAACCTGAGTCAAACCCTCAATAATCATCTGCAATTTAAAGCAAGTAGGGAAGTTAAAAAACGTAGAAAAATAGACTTAGATAAATGTGGCATTCATATTGGAACAATTTGGTGTAGCATCTGATTGTACCGAAAAAAATTATTGCCAATCAATAGAAAAATGTTTTTTTTTTTTTTTTTTTTTTTAGCAAAAATAAACCAGATTTAATGCCCACTTGCTAAAAAGGCTTAAAATTAACTTTTTCCCCCCCAATTTTTTTAAAATCTATGTAGATCATACTGCGCATCAATGTGCAAAGTTTCGACAATATTGGTCAAACACATTCCCATGTTGCCAAAAATGTGGTAAAAAGAGACGCTAAAAAAAGGGAGATTAAAACGCAGATTTTTTTAAACTGTTGATGTCAAGCATGAAAGAGAATCTATATTCGAATTTTGGCGTAATTTTGTTAAAAACTGTTGTTGAAAACGAAGTGGATTTACAAAGAAAGAGAAACGCCTGGAAAACACCGGGTTAATAGCTAACATGAGATTTATTTGGCGAAAAACATAGTTGATCATAACTGAAACGGCCTGGTAGGGCCAGAAGAGAGTATGCACTTGTAGTCTCTGAGTCTATAAAAGCCTGCGAATAACCTCTACAGATGCTGCATATCGAGACTATTTTATTAAAAGGTATAGATGACAATGAAGGTGGTCAGAAGGTCCATGCTCTTTTTTCCAATGCATGTGTTAAATTTTAAGTGTTTAGACCAAGTCGTTTGGTAATGAACGCACAGGTCAAATTTTCATGAATTTTGACCCCTTAGAAAATATAAAGTTAAATCCACGTCCAATTACCCAACATCTAAAATTTCCAGTGTTAAAACCGTTGAACTTTGACCTTTTGTCAGCCAAATTTCAGGCTAAAATAGGTTAAAATGATTTTCTCAAACCTCTATATTCTGTATATCAAATCTTGAGTCTGTAATCAAAAATTGACAGAATAATCTGATAGTGAAATGTACACACACACACAGACCCAGACAGACACACAATTTCAGTTTCAAATATATCAAGTTAAGATAACTTAGTATTAAATACAATGATTTGACTTTATTGGTCTTTCATTTAAAGAAGAAAAAAAGGTTTCAACTTCCAACAAAAGTGTTTTATCCATTTCATATTAGTTTTAGAGTTGGAAAAGCTTTTAAAGCCTAAATTGAAAATGTTACAAAAATTACTTTTCTTTGAGTGATCATCACAAGACTACTATCAAAATGAAATTAAATGCAATACAAAAATATTATTATAAATGTATAGATTACATAACAAAATACAAAATATAGTTAGAAAAAAATAGTGTTTTTAAAAAGATCCTTACTGTGTTACTGTACATTTGATTTCTTCAGCTTCTTTTGTAAATGTATTGATATCATTCAAAAGCGACACACCTTGTTCACGTACAACTCGTTTAGTCTCTAATTCCTCTTCAAGTCGCTTGAGTAGCATCTAAATGAGAATAGAAAAAAAGCTTTGCACTTAATCCAAAAAGAAAAAAAAAATATTGTTCTGGAGTAGTTAACATCCCTATACTTATGAAAATATGTACTTGACTGGCATTATATAAGCTAGCCATTTCTGCCTTCAAGTATAGAGTACATGCACAGTTTAGTTGCTCGCAGTGAACACCAGGACTCTTTCACCTGAATATTGTGATCCCTTAAATAGGAACACAACATTGGTGCCATTATGATTCTGTAAAGGATTCACACATGGATAGAATTTTTGTATCTTCTTTAAAAATATAAAGTTCGGTTCCACAAAGTTTTATAACATAAAACAGCCACCTGGAAAAAAAAGAATTTTTTTCAAAAAGCCAAAAAAGTGTATTAGAAAAAAGATACTACCGTATTTTCTGTACTATAAGCTGCTACTTTTTTCATAGATTTTGAACCATGCGGCTAATAAAAAGGAGCGGCTATTCTGAGGATTCTTTTCCACCGCTAAATACCATTTATTTTCTTTTGGTTCTGTCTCGGTTTAATCAGAGTTGCTGTCGTGTTAAAAGTCAGGTAAGGAAAAATAAAGCGGGCGCGTCTTATATGCAGGTGCGCTTTATAGTCCAGAAAATACGGTACTGTTAATTGCTTAAGAATTAATCTAATTCATTTTTTGGTTTGTGCAAGTCATGCAAATTTGTCAAATTTTAATTAAGACATTTTTATTGTTCTAGAATTTGTTTCTTTATCCAAAAGCTGTTTAACTTTGGATTGTTTGTTAAAGTGAAATTTTTTTTTGTTTCAAACACAGACACACATAACTTAAAACACGTTAGGAAAAAGAAGAAACTAGCTTTTTTTTTATACAGGCAAGTCAATCACAAAAAAAATTATTTTCCCTTTTCAAAGGATTGAAATCGATTATCCCCATTAAAAGAATTCATGATATATTTACACCAGACAAAAGATAAGAAAGAAAGGAGGCAGAAAGAATAGAAGAGAAAGAAAGGAACAAGGAAGAGACAGAAAAGAGAAGCAGAAAGAGAAGAATAAGATGAGAAGAAAGAGAACAAGAAGGACAATTTAGGGAAAGTAGAAAATGGGAACTACTAACTAAAGTAATAGTGATGAACAACAGCAACAAGTTTTAGTGGGGGTTCTTGGTATTACCATCAACCATCACTAATAATTATTTTACTGCAGTCAAGAACACGAGGCCTTCATCACAAAACAAATATAAGGTTTATTGGAGGCACATAAAAGGAAAGTTACAATCGTACATTCCTGGAAGTGTAAATTCACTGAATGGATGTTGGAAGAAGAGAGAGAGAGAGAGAGATGAGGAAGAGAGATCTTTCTCTTCTTCAGGCCGCATTCTGCATTTTGCAGATTTGGTGATGTATTCAGAATTGATTGGATCAAACACATAAAACTTTGTCTTCTATTACAAAAATTGAGCGCTGTGGGACATAAGTTTGTGGATGACATTATCCCCAAAAAAATGAGCAAATTATCACTTGATGATGTAGTAACATATTTGGGAATGGGATCTTTCGGCGTGGCCCATTCGGCATAGCCGATTTGGCGTGGGGGCCGTTTCGGCGTAAGGACGATTCGGCGTCGATTTTAGTTCGAGTTCATTAAAACTTTTTTTCCTATGTCTGTTTTAAATAAACATGGTTTGAGGACTTTAATGTTTTTCTCTTAGTTTTTAAAAGGACTAAAAATATTTTGAAATTAAAAATAAAAGAATTTAATTAAAAGTTATTAAAAATAAAACTGCGGTTCGGTTTGCACGCACGGTGGGTGCGACCTACGTCCGGGTTTTTTTTAACGAAAACTGCCAACGTCTTAAGTTCGGTAAAAGGGCTAAAGAATTTTTAGAAACACTTGTGTGGATTAAGTTTTAATGTGTGTATGGGGGGGGATAAAAAAATGAACTGCGCAAATGCTCCCCCCCTAGACTTACAAAACTATGAAACTTATTTTCTTTAATATGTAATATTTTCCTTGAAATGTTCTGGTCAGTGAACTTTTCTTTCAGTTTTTGTAGTTGGTAATGGTGTGCTGGTGTGGTGGATGGTTTTTGCTGTTAGTATTTTGATTTTCAGCTTCCTCATTTCCTGTATTTTTGTTTTTGTGGAAATATCCATACTATTAAGTACAACAAAATTGTATTGTAATATATCATAAACACATCCACACCCATAAATACCACTTAGCATCAGATGGCAAGTTTTTCAATATTTTCACAAGTTGTCTCATCCAGGAAAAAGAGACACTGTGAAATTAATAGTAGAACACTTTGTTTGGCCTAATATAAACACGGACATTTATCATTAGACAAATACTTTATACCTTAGCAAAAGGATAAGATTCACAGACACACAAAATCACAACTTAATACTCTCAACACACCTGATGCTGGATTCACCAATGTTCATATTGATTTAGTTGAACCATTAGCCATCTCACAAGGATGTACACATAACTTCACTATAGTTGATAGATTTATCAGATGACCTACAGCCATAGCAGTCAAAGACAATTCAGCTGCAACAATTGCTAGGGTTATATTTCATAGATAAAATTATTTCACATATAAAGTACCCTTTTCTTTTGAAATACAGTGTAAATGGGTATATAGAAATCTAAGTAAACTAATAAACAGTAGATTTTATTATCAAAATTTAGACAAACCAATTTTTACTAATAAAAGGTTTTATCTTAATGCCAATTGAGGACAATTGCAGCATTTCAACTGTGATGCTGGAAATGTCCTCAATTGGCATTAAGACATTATTTTCTACTGGACAGCAACTTTTCCAACACCTTGTACTTATGAAATAATAAACATTGAATGTAAAGTATATCATTAAATACTAAAAAAATATTCAAATTTAATGTAATTAACAGTGTAAAGATGAAAAAAAAAGTATATTTTGTAACAACCGAAATGCACATATGCATTTGGCGATTACACTTTGCAAAAATCTCCTTTGGGTTTTGAAATGCATCTACTGCAATCCACGAGAGACCACAATATGGCTGTTTTAGCAAGAGGGTTCTTCCAGTCAACCAAATTGGAGAGGAGAGCCCAGATGGCCGGCATCCGTTCGATTTTTAAAGCAATCTCTCTGCAAATTGATTTAGTGTAAATGATAGCGTGAATTACAGATTAATTTTATAATCCTATTTAATCTGATTAAGTGTTGTCCTTGAAACCAGGCTTGGATTTAATCAGTTGTTCTACTTTTAAAAATGTGACAAGAAAAAGAAATGTTTTTGTGCATATTTGTGTGTATATTGTGTGTATATTGTGTGTCTCTGTAGCTATTCATGTATAAATGTATTCTTCTTTGTAAGTACGTGTGTTACTTTTAGGTGTGTGGGTGTGTTGTGTGTGAATTTGTATCTGTGTGTTTGTGTGTGTGTTTATTAGTTTATTTTGGGAAGTCCACTTGGGACAGTGGATAGTCAGTTGGACTTTGGAATCATAATACACAAGTTAAAATAAGTTGTTTTATTTGCTTTCATAACTTTGCTAATATCCCTATGAAAGGTATGAATCCCCACATTCTCTCCAGCTATGGATTAAATATTCAAAAATAAATTTAAGACAAATTTAAATTATAGAGTGTTACAAAGGTCTTTACCACATTTTCACATTGTGTATACAATTAAGAACTATTTATAATTGGGTTTGAAAAGAAAACTTTTGTAATAAGTGTTGCCCTTCTCCTAGATGAGTTACTTTTATTAAGTTGATGGGTCTCATCCATGCAGGATTTTGGAATCATCACCTGAATGAGTTACTCCCCTGAGTTAATGAGCCTCATCTGCCAAGGAAAGTGAATATCATTGTTTTGACTGATACTCACCAGGAACTGTAAAGACTCTATGCCTCTATCTGCTGACAAAGATCAGAGGATAAATTGATTAAAATATATTGTAAGAACAACAATAAAAGATGAAGACAAGTAAAGGATGAAGACAATAGTCTGAAAGAAATTAATGCATATAAGTCTTAAGTTGGCATTAGCCATAAGACATTTTTAGAATGTTTCAAAAGTCTTGGACACATTTCAAGCATATTCTTTGGGCAAGCGTCTGTTGTTATATAAAGATTAAATGATGGCCTACCAGGCCCAGAGACCGCGTTGGCTAGTGCTGCCGGTGGCGCGTTTCTCATCTATGCTCTGGCAGTATCTCAGGTCTGATCACACTAGATGACACTAAAAAAATAGTTTAATGAATATCCATCTATCTATCTATCTATCTATCTATCTATCTATCTATCTATCTATCTATATACCTATCTATATACCTATCTATCTATCTATCTATTTATCTATCTATCTATCTATCTATATACCTATCTATCTATCTATCTATCTATCTATTTATCTATCTATTTTAATTCCTCTTCTATATGATTGGTTCCCAACCTTTTCCTGGTTTGTCACTTCTAACTCCCTGGAAAATTTTCAACCCTTCTCTGCCATATTTATGGAAACATTTATGATTTTTAATATTTCTATTTTTCAAAAATTGCCAAAAAAGGTTCAACAGAAGATAAGCGAAAATAAGCCATGATGAGACGGTGATCAACCGTCAAGATGAAACTATATTAGTTATCATTCGTAGTTATGTATGTACATTACGTCTTTATTCAATATTCAAAGATAATAAAAGATATTGTTTAAGATTTTGAGCTTTTAAAGCATTGAAAAGAAAAAAAAAGAAGTTTATCAATGATAGTCTAACCTAGTTTTTAAGATAAAGGTCATACTGAGAGGTATATGGGTGGGTGTTTGCATTGGAGAGAGATATATTTAAAACTGTATGCATGTCTACATATAAATGTTATATGTTCTTTTTTTGTTTGTTTTACACAGCATATCAACCTTATTTAGCTCATTTAATGCCAAGAACAATCATTTTTGATAAACATTGATTTTTGTCCACATGCAGTTTTTTTTTTAATAACATAATATTAACTATTTAATCCATAGCTAGAGTAAATTTGGGGATTCATACTTTTCCCAAGGGTTTTGGTCTTGTTAAGAATGCTTATTGAATGACTGGGATTCAAACTTACGGTTTCTAAGACTGACTGCTGATCCACAGCACTGACCACAATTGTATATAAGAAGTGAGATTAAATTTTTTTATTAATAAAAAAAATTACTCCACTAATGAGCTGCTCTAAACTGGGAAGCACACATCATATAGAATACAGTGTTTGTTACCTTTATAACATAATTATATATATATATATATATATGATAAACTGTGAACAGCAAAACAGGCCTGGTGACAGATTGCAAAATTTATATATATATATA
>JAUZSX010281264.1:0-14829 GCA_034780655.1 Idiosepius hallami
GTGTGTGTGTGTGTGTGTGTGTGTGTGTGTGTGTGTGTGTGTGTGTGTGTGTGTGTGTGTGTGTGTGTGTAAAGGTATAGAAATCACAACGTTCGAACGGATTGCTAAATTAATTTATTTTATTTTATATTTTATATATTTATATATAATGGATAAGAGACTTTATCTTAAACATTAAGGTTGTCTGTCTGAGTTGGATTTCTTATTAAAAATGAAATAGATTTATATGCAAATTTCTAAACTATTTATTAGTTTTATTTAAGTGAATGGCGTTTATTCGTGAATAATAATGTGGGACAGTATGTTCGATACACACACACACACACATGTATATATATATATGTATGTGTGTGTGTGTGTGTGTGTTTGTTGTTTGTTGCTGATGAACCCGCCGACCGATGAACTTTTTCAAAATTGCTTTAATGAATGATAATTAAATAAATGATAATTAAATGAAAACAAAAAAAAACAACTCCGTCCTACCCTCCCTTCCTCCCTTAACAAACATCAAAAGAGAAAAAAAATTATCTAAAAAAAATAAAACATTTGTTGTATTTCATTTATGTGAACATTACGCATGCAGTACATGCACACACACACATACACACACACACACACACACACACACAACATTAATTCTTTATTTTCTTGGTTTGAAATAATATTTCACTTTTTCATTCATCAAGTTTTTGTTGTTTTATTGTTTTGTTTTGTTTTTATTTTGTTTTTGTTTTCTTAATTATATTCATCTTATTTTTTTTTAGTTTTTTTTTTTTTTTTTTATTTCCAAGGCCTTGTTTCTTCAAATTCATAGACCTTATATTTTTTTTTTATTCATAGGGTCATATTTTCCTGTAAATTCACGTGGCCTTTTTTTCGAAATTTTATAGGGCCTTTTTTAAATTTAAAATGCCTTTTTTAGGACCATTTTTCGAATTAATAAGGCCTTTTTCGGGAACCCCTTTTTTCAAATACATAAGGCCCTTTTCTTTAATAAATTAATAGGGCCTTATTTTCTTAATTCATTTGGTCTATTTCCCAAGTTTGTCATGATTATCTCCCTTGGTGTGATATTAGAATTCCAAGCAAAGAAATCAAATCAACAAAAAACAGTTAATTCCGTCCAAATAAAATCGAGAGGCAAAGGAAGAGGAAGAAAAGAAAAGAAAAGAGGAGGAGTAAGAGAACTCAAAATTTGATTGGATGATTTTAAGCGGTTGAAATCCGTCCAATTTTTTAATTCTTTCACTTGCAGTTAAATGTAGTTTAATGCCTTTTAGCACGACGACACGCCTCCTCCTCTCTCTTCGGAAATGCTTTGGTTGTGTTACATCAAATTTGTTCTCTCGGTAATAATCTATATTTCCACCCTCGGAAACCACGATGCTTAAATACCTAGTCATATATATTTTTATTATTTATATATATTTTTCAATATATATATTTTTGAAATAAAAACAATCGAATAAATTCCTTTGAACCCTATTTTAAGGCCGTAATATCGGCGGTATATCATCTTTTGCCTTAGGTCTTTGGGGTCGATTTTTAAAGGATTTCTCCATATAAACTTTTTCAAATAAATTTTAAACGGCAACAATATGTTCATCACTTGAAAATCTTTCTAAAGAGAACAAGTTCAGTCAAACAACACCACAAGAATCAGTGAGGGACAAAAAGTGTATTTCCACTCATAGCCCAATTATAAGGCACTCAAACTGTTTTTTCTAAATCCGTCCATTTTTTTTATTCTTTTCGTTTTATTTTTTCCTTTTTTTTTAATTTGAATTTTTTTCTTTTCTTTTTTGATGGAATTTATTTTTTTTTAAATATTTTTGAAAAGATTTTTTTCATATAAAAAATAATGTATTTTTATTTTATTAAAAATGATTTCAAAAAACCTTTTTATTATTTTTCCATTTTGTGTTTTTATTTTTTTTTTACTTTTATTTTATTTCTTCAAAAATAAAATTTACTTTTTTTCGCTTGTAAAAAATCATTTTGTGTGAAATATTTTATTTCTGAAAATGTGGAAAAAGAAACTTTGAAAAAAACTTTTTTATTGATTATTTTGTATGGTTTTTATTTACAATTATTTATAAAATTATTAATATTTTATGAGTTATTAATGATTTGAAATTTATTCTTTAATTTTTAAGTTTTGTAATTCTTGTTAAATCGTCTCGTTTTGTTTTGTTTTGTTTTTGAGCCTCGCAGAAAAAAATACAAAAATATTGGTAAAAAAAACTTTAAAAAATTAGGAAATTTTAATTGAATTTTCTAGGTGTTTCATTCAAATATGAATAAATTTTAAGTTGACTTGTTTTTCTTTTTTTTTGTAATTAGGTTTAACATCATTTTGATCATTTACCAGACAGACAGACAGACGAAGGTTTATCTAAAATGAAATATCAAAAACTAATTTTTAGATTCTTAAAAGCTTGAATAAACCTTCAATTGAATTTTAGAAAATGGATTTGTTTAAAGTATATCAAATAAAACAAAAATTCATTTATATTCGTCTCTCAAATGCGAGGTTTTATTCTTGTTTTTTAGAACAAGAAAAACTTTTTAAATTCTGGATTTTTTTTTTTCTTAAATTTTTTTTTTTTTTACTTTTTCTCAATTTTTTCTTCTTTTTTTTTTTTTTTTTACAATTTCAAGTTTTCCAGATTTCCAAATTCCTTAAAAAATCCCTTTCAGTTTTTATTCCGAAAAAAAAAAAAATGGAAAAAATGAAATTTTTGTTGGCTTTCAATTTATTTCTTTTTTCAATTTATTTCTTTTCTATTCGTTTCTCAAATAAAGAAATTTTTGTCTTTGTTTAAAAAAAGAGACCAGAAATAATTATTTCATAAAATAATTTCATTTATTAAAAAGTCATTTTTTTTTTCTTTTTAAAAGAAAATCAAAAAAATAAAACAAAAAAAAACATTAAAAATGCAATTTAATAAATAAAATGATTTTTGTCTTTTTTTTTTCATTATTTAATCCTTTAAGGCTTTATAATTTGTAGATGCATTTTTTTGTGGACTGTTCCCCTTGTTATATTGGGGTTGATACAGGTACGTATGGCTGGAGTTTATTAGTAACGGCTAAGGGAAGCAATAAGAGAAGAAAGACACAGAGTTTATATCAACAAAACATTTTATTAACACTGAAGTTCTTACAAGGAAATACCACGTGACCATATGGTGGGAGGTTGCATACAGAGGTGGCAGTGGACGTACTGCCCGTTAAAGGGAAGTAACTCATAAATATAATAAACCTGATTTTTTATAGCTATTATTTCAGCCAACTTATTCTCAGGCCTTCTTCGGGTCTATTAACCGTGACCAGATAAGATTATTGAGTTTTGAAAGTAAATTCCCGCTTTTTTTGGTTATGTTTTTCTTTTAACTAGCATAGCAACCTTTTTATGTCATTTAATACCGAGAACAATAACTTTTTATAAGTTTCTATTATCCTATAGATATTCACTATGTGTATTGTATGGTAATTAGGTTTAGAGTATTCTATTATGTCAGTAACCAATAGAAAAATGGCCATTTATGGCGACTTTTTTTAAAATGGCTGACATGGGAGCCATATTGAAAAATGAAGATGCCTCCACATTTGAATCTTTATGAAATATCTTTTGACTTTAATGGCAGACATGGGAGCCATATTGAAAAATGAAGATGCCTTCACATTTGAATCTTTATGAAATATCTTTTGACTTTAATGGCAGACATGGGAGCCATATTGAAAAATGAAGATGCCTCCACATTTGAATCTTTATGAAATATCTTTTGACTTTGTGTGTAAAAAAGTTCAGGTTTTTAGCTAAAAATGAACGATTCCCTCATTTTTTTTGGGGGGGGGGCGGGGACTGAGTGACTGGACGAACAACAATATATCCACCCCTGAAGATGGACTCAGAGAAGCCTGAATCAATGATTTCAAAGGTTTAATATCTAAACAAGTGGTTTTCAAACCTCTTTTCCTAGCACCCCCTCTTCCAACGAACGCCATAACGACAGTAAACACAGGTCTTTTTACAGTGACTGGTGAAGGCTTAATTAAATCGTCCTGTTTTTCCAGCCTTTCTACCAACACCAATTGAACTTTTTATTGTAATTGCTCTAAGGTTCCCTTAATAATTTTAACGCCCCTTCATCTGACTACTTACTCGCCAGTCCCCTTGAAAGTTCATATCCCCATTGACTGGTGAAGGCTTAATTAAATCGTTCTGATTTTCCAGCTTTTCTATCAACACCGATTGAGCATTTTACTTTAATCGCTCTAAGCCCCCTTTTATCCGACTAGGTTACTGGCCAGCCAGCCCACCCCCCTTAGAGTTTATATCGCCCCCAGGGAGCGGTGTACCGGGCACTTTGAAAGTTTGCGTCGAGGAGACAAAGTTATGTACCTTAAACCAACCGGAAACAGACAAGACTTATCTGCCCCTGAAGTATTTATAACTACAAAATGAAGCGACACTTGTGTTTTAGTTTGAATACTTCTGCAAACTGGAAAATGTGTTTTTGTTTTGTTGTTGTTGTTTTGGGTAAAAGGTTGGTTGTTTTTTTTGTCTTTGTTTTTCATTTTTTTCAAATTTTCTGTTTTAATTTATAAAATAATATCATTTTTCATTGTCTCCCTCGAAGCCAGTGGAGTAACCCTGGGCTCACTGTAACATTCAGAAATGGAACATTTAGAATTAGTTGCAAAAAAATAAAGGAATGACGATATTTTGATAAAGTCTTTATTAATTTTTTAACATTAAAAACATTTGGTGCAAATTAAGAGGCAAAAATCAAACTCCATTCTTTACTTAAAATTTAGTGAAACTTTTTATTGGTTTGATTATTTCCCAATTTTTGGTTGATTTTCAAAGGAAGACTGACTGCGTTAAGAAAAAGTTAAATCAAAATAATTTTGTTGGTCGCAAAATAAATAACATTCCTTCCAAAATTAAATGTCTATTTGTCTGAACATCACCTTTGCCTCTTAAAAATAAAATTTTTATAAAAGACTTTAACAAATTGGATTTTATAATTGAAATAAAAAGTTTTATAAACCGAATAAATTAGACCGTTTTGTTTTCGGATTTGATAGCAGCAATCACAATCCAAGGGAAATAACTTAGTTTGTATTGCTTGTGAGTTATTTCCCTTGATTAACCTTGTTTAATACAAGATTAATTAAATTTAATTTTTACTTTTTAAAATTTAATAAAATCAATAAATCAAAATTTTTCAAGTTCAAACTGGAAAAATCACCTAAAATTCAAAAAACAAAATTTTTGAAATAAGATAAGATATATTTTTAAAATAAAATAGCAAATGTGTTTTTCGTACAAAGAGAGGAAACGTATGTTGTACGTTTAATGTTTAGGAATTGAAGAGTTATTTCCCTTGTATAAAAATTAACAACTAAATAAATATTCAATGAAAAATTCTTTAAAAGCCGTTCGATTGTTCATTATGACATTTAAACTGTTTTGTTTTATGGTATATCAATCTTTTTAGGAAATTCAACGCCGAGAACAATCATTTTGTTTGTTACACGTAGTAACTTAATTTTAATTACACAATAAACATTATTTAATCTATAATACAGGCGGCAATGTGAAAGCAGCAGCAGCAGTGAGTGAAGTTGATAGCAGATAGGGCTTGTAAACATGGGAGAGTATCTCATCTAAGTTAAGTGCAACACTGATTCCAAAAGCCCCAAAAAATGTCCTCCAGTTTAGGGGTTGAGCATAGGGCTAGCGACTCTTTCTCGTAAAATAAGTATGCTACGGAAACAGCAAAAAATAAATTTGCTGCCCAATGAATGCACCACTGGGTGTTATGGTTAATGGAACCCTTAATCCATAGATTAAAAAGTGAATTGCAAAAATTGTTAGGAAAGAATTTAATTTCCACCAGAAACACATTTTGCTGTGCCACTGGTGTGCCCCATGCAGTTAGATTAACCCTTTGAACCCTAAAGAACCGATAGATCGGCCCTGGTGACTTAAGGCAAAAGAAATCACACACCCAATGATATTTCAACCTCCATCTTTGGACCCTGACTTAGTAATATTACAAAGTAGTCACTCAGAGCGGTTCTATCAAAAAAACATTTTAGGGTCAAAATGTCAGTGTGTTTATATTTACCTTTTGTTACTAAGGCCGTTATATCGGCCCCTTAGGGTCGAATGGGTTAAGGATTGATTGGGATACCAAGTTGTATCATTGGTTTATTTCTTTGCAGTTAATGAACAGTTGACTTTTCAATAGTTTTTACTTATGACTTGAAGGAGGAAAGGTCGGGATTCATACCTTTCCTAAGGGTATTGGTTCAAATGGGAACACAAATGGAACAACTGAGATTTTGAAGTCCAAATCCACTGCCCTAAGTTGACTTCCCCATGACATTTAATGGAAATTTTGAGAACATCTTGGATAGAAATAAAAATAATTACAACAAATCTACATTTATTTCAACTTTATAAAAATACAATTCTCCATTAATTTTACTTTTTTAACACTACTGGGCTGTGAGCCCAGAAAGGTCTATAGGGTTCTATACTTTTAATTCTGTGACCTACCCACACTTGGGAGTGTCCACTTGGGACAGTAGATAGGCACTTAGACTTCAAAATTATCAAGTTCAAATTTTAGATGCTCTAACACTTTCACATTTGGACTATTACCCTTGGGAAGAGTATAAATTTTCTTTCAGCTAGACATTAAAAAGTGACTCCCTTAACTGAGATATACATGCAGGTTTGGGGAACTTTTTGAATTTCCCTGAAACTAATCAAATGAATTCAGCTGAGAATTTAATTCTTGGAGCCTGTCGAATGATATTAAAGATATCAAACGAGAAACAAAAGAATAGTTTGGGTTTTTGGATTCCCAAATTCTAAACTGTTTTTTCTCTTCAAGATAGTGGCCATTTAATGGCTGAGACCACTGCCTCCCCCCCATTTTAGAAGGATTGACAGGCTAAATTCTAAACTGTTTTTCTCTTTAATCCCTATATTCCCCCCCACCTGATTAAATTGATTAAATAGTGCATATTATATGATATTTACTTGGTCAAGTACCAGCTCAAGGCCATTTTTATGTGCTCTGTATACCTGGACTTTTTGCATTCAGTGTTGCCCTTCACCTAGACGAGCTGCTCTCCCAAGTTAACTGCCCAAGACAGCTAAAGTCAATGGTTTTTGACTTGGATTTGAACTTACGCACTACGATTCCAGACCCCAAAAGCACTTACCAATGCTCCGCTCTTGCTGCTCAATAGTGCATATTAAATCATTTTTGTATATTATGATATGGACAAAAATTATGTATGGACAAAAAGAATGCTTATGAAGAAATGATAGTTCTCTGCATTAAATGACATAAAAAGGTTGATATGCAGTAAAACAAAAACAAACTAATCAGCATTCAACTAAACAAGTTTTGTTGTACACCTTTATGTTTAGGTAGTTCTTAGCCATTCTAAAAGCTCTGACATGTTCCCACTGAAATTTATCTCAACCTGTCCAAACACTCTACTAAACTTTGACTACAAACCAGTTTAGCCCCGGAATTGAATTACGTGAGTTCAAATCCCAGTCAAAACCATTGCCTTTACTTTAAGTTGTCTTGGGCAGATGGGGCTTGTTGACTCGGGAGAGCAGCTCATCTAGGTAAAGGCCCACACTGACTAAAAATGCCCAGGGATATAAATGGGTATGTAAAAAATGGCCCTGTGCCTAACTTGGATATGTGCTCGATCAAGTAAATATAATACCAGTTTAGTTGTAAACCCTTGTGTTTAGGTAGTTCTTAGCCACTGTCAAAGCTCTGACACGTGCTCACTGAAGTTTATCTCAATCTGTATCCAAACACTCCCCTAAAATTGGCCTTGTGTCATACAGTCAATTTTTTGTTCATTTTGTTAAATGCCTTCAGTAATTTTTCTATTGTTGTATTAGGATTATTTATAAAAATATTCTGACTTTATAACAATCGTTTCTTCTTAACTACAAACACACGCATCATATACACATACACACACATATACACATACATATAAACAAGCACACATACCCACACAAACACACGTGCATATACACATAAACTCATACATACACATGCACACATATACTAACACACACACACATATACTAATACATACACACATACACACACACCAACAAACAAACAAAAAAACATTCTAAATAATCTAGAAAGAGAATATAGAAAACAAAAAAAAAAACAAAAAAACAATAAAACAAACAATGAAATCAGTTTTGGACAAAAATAATTTTCTTTCCCCAAAAATTTGTTTTTATTAAACAAGAATTTTTAGACAAACAAATTGTTTGTCTGTAAAATATGTCAATTCTGTTTAAACAAAATAAATTATGAATACTAGCAAGATTGCCTGGCTTTGCCTGGACACAGGAGACTTGCCACTAAGGTAATTCAGAAAGCCTGTTATATAAAAAAAAGCAGTTCATATAAAAAAAACATAAGTGATTAAATCAGTCGATTACACTTTGTATTAGTTAAATCCACGTTTTATTAATGAAGGTTGATATGCCATTAAACACAAACAAAAAAAACAGATCAAAGATTATTTCTGTGTCTTTTACAACGTAACAACCAGTTTTGGTCATTTAATGCCGAGAATAATATTTTTTTTGATAAATATTTTTTTGTCATTTTTTTGTTTTTTTATTAATAATACCAGATTCACTACTTAATCCATAGCTGGAGGAGGTAAGGACATTCATACCTTACCTAAGGGTATTAAAAGAAATGCCAAACTAGGGAGTGAATGTGTGGGGGTGGTAGCAATCTGTAGACAAGCCTGTTTCGGAGTTCACTCCTCGTCACTTTTTAAAATATCGAGGATTATTATTAAGACGAACAAAACCACAACTATCTTTGTTGTCCCAAAAGTTTGTAAAAATTAAAATTTCCCTTGTCAAGTAATAACAAATATAATAAAACTTATTCCTCAAAATAAAGACCATCAAGTGTTTATGAACTTTTGGGGCAACCTATTATATTTCTTCTTTTACCATTACACCCAGTGGTGCGTTGGACAGCAACTTTATTTTTTTGCACTTTCTGTAACATACAGAAAAGAGTCGCTAGACTGAAAGAACACTTTGGAGATTTTGAAATTAGTGTTGCTCTTCACCTTGATGAGCTACTCTCCCAAGTTAACAAGCCCCATCTGCCCGAGGCAGCTAAAGCTAGATGCAGTCGTTTTGAATGGAATTTGAACTCTTGTAATACAATTCCATAGTCTGAGCTTTTACCAATGATCTTGTAGCAATACAATAGGAAAGAAAGGTGGTTATCCCCAAAGTTGAAGACTTGTCGTAGGGTGGAATATTGTAATATCTATCTATATTAAAGTAATTATATAGTTGTATCAGTGTTGCTATCAGAATGTACTAGTAAATTCTGTTGTATCTGTTGGTGTTTGCTCAGGGGCAGGCATCGTGCCCATGTGCTTGTTTGTCGGTGGTCTACTTCAAACTGTCTGTTTGTTTGCTAGGTTAAAACTCTGACATTTGGCATCTGTTGTAAACGAGGCGAGTATTGTAAAACTGACCGCAACTTCTTGTCGTAAAGTCGTGGTGTCGTAATCTGTCTGCTACAATTTACCTCACCACACTATTATATTTATTAGAATAAAAAGGAAATTTTTTTTTATTTTAAAACCAACTCAAATTTAAATTTTTTTAAAAATCCTAAAAATCCCGAAATTTAGTTTTAATAAAGTTCGTATTTCACAAGTCGTTAATCTTGGGTTTTTTATTTGTACTTTTGATAAAAAGAGACAAAGAAAGATTGTTGTGAATGAACAGGTGTCATCAACAAGTAGGGTGGGGGGTGGATTATTATGGATTCTCATTTGGTTTGTATTGACATCTACTGAGGAGGAGGAGGAGGAGGAGGAGGAGGAGGATCAGTTGTTCTTCTTTGACCAGGGTGCATGGGGGAGGGGGGACAGGGTAGGTTAACAAAGCTTTGTCAATGATAGAAAGAGAGAGGGATTTCTCTTTGGGCTTTCTAGACATACACACAGCCACATGCACAGACAAGCACACACACACACACACATAGAGATATCAATAGAGTGTTATTACGCGAGTTCAAATCCCTGTCAAAACCATTACATTCACTTTACCTACCTAAGGGCAGATGGGACTTGTTAACTCGGAAGAGCAACTCATCTAAGTGAAGAGTAACACTGAATTCAAAAGGCACAGGTTTATTGGCATTGGCATGCATTTGTTGTTACTGACAATGCTATGGAGCTCGAACTATGATATCTTATGACCAACTAGGGCACACTAGGCCCTGACAACATGTGGCCAGAGCCGGCAGGATGGCATCTCCTGCCTATGCTGCACCTCCTGTAGGAGTGGCGGTATCTCAAGTCCAATCACACCAGATGACACCGGTGCGGGCGACCATCAGACCGTTCATGAGCTAACGTGAAAAAAGGCATAGTTCGGATCTCCGCCAGGACTGTTAAGTTTGCTTAGATGGTCCTTGCATTAACCAAGCGCTTCCCTTGCCTGAACTCTCCCTGTGTCAGAGGAAAAGACATGCCAGTACATCTGAGAGAGAGAGAGAGAGAGAGGACAAGTGAAGAAGATGCCACAAAAGAAATCTATGATAATCTCAAGTATATACATATATGCAAACAATTGGAGTGGGGCGCCAGTTATATAGAGCACATAAAAATGGCCTTGTGCCTAACTTGGTTTGGTGCTCTACCTAAATAAGATATAGCAACACAACAACATGAAACCCTTCACACAACATGAATGTCGTTGCTATAAAAAGATGAAATTTTCCATTATTTTAAATGCATATCAAATGTCGAGGCCAACTTTGATTTTCGATGCTAATGACGTCAAGATTGTATTCAATGTGGCTGAAGTAATTCTATAGCAGTTAACGACTCCCGCTTTATGACACAAAAATTAGCAAAATGATTAATTATTGGGATTAACTAACCAAAACTATTTGTATATTTATGTATATATATATATGTATAGTCTTTGATCAAAGTGTCAAGTATGTTGAGGGGCTGCAAAGTTGCCTTTTTTAGGGTAAAGGGGCTGCAAGACGCATTCTACGTCAGGGCCACTAAGTGGTTAAGCACGGCACTGAGGACCAAGAGGAGCCATAAATAGCACTCCAATTAATGAGGGATCAACTGGGGGAGTCTTGAGCTTTGGTGTTCTTCATCGATCTTTGTTGTCGTAGATCAGGGGTCTCCAAACTTTACAGCCCGTGGGCCACATAAACTTTCATCCAGCATGTTGAGGGTCAACGAACTGTATACCACTGTGTAAGACTATGATGATGATGATTGATGTTGCTCACCTGTGGGTGTGTCGTCTCGTCTTGTGGCCATTCCCACACTTGCGTCGATAGACGGTCATTCTTGGCTAGTAGGAGTCGAACTAGAAATCTGAAAAGAGCTACTTCCAATTAAGATGTTGTTCTGAGACCTTCCAGACTCCAGGAAAGGGGCTTCTCCCTGCTGTCCATCTCCATGTTGGTCTCCAAAGTTGTTATCTGGAATCGAGATGATTTACAACATGAAGACGGACATTTTCGGTTAAGCATTTTATTCAACCAAGTGCATCAGGTCTAGGTTTTAGCCACTCTGAATTTTGACGTGGCAATTGTGTCTTTTATACTCAGTATGACGTCAACTGACGACAGCCACATCGCCACGCCCATATTGCTACCTGGTGGTCAAAGACGGAATATTTTGATTAAACAAAGTAAATAACACAAGCTTCAAAAGTTAAGAAAATATTTGTTTAAAATTTTAAATGTTAAATTCCCACCAATATTAATATCCTAACAAAATCACAATTAGTCTGTTCAAAATTTACAAATTACGTCAACTAAAAAAAAAAAGGTGCCATTTTTAAAATGTGAAATGGACCTACCTAAATGTGCACTTTCTGCACAGAGTGGAAATAGCGATTTTTAAAGTTAATTTTGTTTAATTCTCAAGTGTTTCAGTGGGCCGGATTGAGGGGCCTTATGGGCTGGATCTTGCCCATGGGCTGTAGTTTAGAGACCCTTGTCATAGATAAACAAGTTGTAAAAAGAATGAAAGAATGAAAGAATATTCACAAAACTAAACAACAAACTTTGACTTTATAAAATGCAGAGAAAAATCAGTTTTTTTTTTTGGTTTTTTTATTTAAAAAAAAAGAAAGAAAAAAAACCAAAAAATAATTTATTGATTATTCAAGGGTTTTTTTTTATTTTCTTTGCCTTTTTTTTTATTGTCAGTCTGAAGTTGTGCAAAAGCGTTTAGTTATTTTTTTTGTTGCGGGTTTTTAAGAATTGATATATTTATAAATAGGTTGGTTGTGATCAAAGAGAGAGGAAGAAAGGGAAGGAAGAAAGAAAAAAAGAAAGAAAGGGAGGAAGAAAAAAAGAAAGGAAGGAAAGAAAAGAAAAAAAGAAAACCTTAAAAAAACCTGGAATTTTGAAATTGGTTTTGAAGAATTAAAAGAGAAAGAAGAAAACAAAGAAGAAACAATAGGACAAAAAAAAGAAGAAAAGGGAGGAGAAGAAGGAGGAAGAGGAGAAGAAGTAAAAGAAGAAAAAATAAAAAGGAATGAATGAAAGAATAAAAGATTGATTGAAAGAAAGAAAGAAAGAAAAAAAGAAAGACTGAAATTGAACGAAAACATCAATATCATAAGAATGACACAGATTAACACTTGGAAAGGGACCACCTGTTAGGAGCTGGGGAGGAGGGGGTAACAAACCTTTATACATACACATAGGTGTGTGTATGTGTGTGTGTGATAAAAGAATAATTAAACAAGAAGGAAAAAACCTGAATGTGTGTGTGTGTGTATGTGTGTGTATCAACTGTTCTAGGCCTTAAAAAGATTTTTATTGAATATATATTTTCTCTCGTTGGAATAACCAATTCATCTTTTTAATTAATAAATATATATATATATAAACTATTCTTTACTTTTAGGCCTGTTTCGCCATGTACAGGTCACCAGTACAACTGTGTAAAAAATTCTTCCACTAGTCAGGATTTTGTCTTAGAATTATAATTACCATTTTTTTCTTCTTTTTCTTTTCTTTCAGGTGTCAATATTGTAAATCTTCTGAAAATGTCTCTACCCTGATGATGCCTTATGCCTGTAAACTTTTGTTTCAAGAATTACAATCAATGAATATCACTCCAAGACTTTCTCTCAAAAAATACAATGATTTATGATAAAAAATGGTTGAACAATAAATGGCATCATTTCCTTTTTTTTTTTTTGTAAGAACAAAAAATAAACACGGGATAAAACAATGATTAAAATCAAAATATGAGATCAATATTTTTTGATCATTGTTTTTTTTAAGGAGGGGGGTATTTTTTTTTTTTTTTTTTTGAGAAAGGTTGGGAGTTATTTTTTTCTGAAAATGTTAACCAGTGTCCTTCAGGATGGAAGGAAACTTGAGAGCTAGAATTATTTTATAATAAAACAAATAATAAAAATTATTATTATTTTTTCTTATTTTGAAATATTAAAAAAAAAGAATTGTTCTATTATATTTTTGTAATTTTTTTTTTTTAAACATCAACATCATTAACATACTTACTTGGCACTCCTTGATTGGTTTTAAGAATTGCAGATAACAGAAATAGAAATGTCAGATTGCATGTAGAGTTGGATCATATGGATTAGTCATTAAGATTAGTCATAGGAAAGAGTCATTGAAATGGGTTGTTAAGATGTGTCTTATGGATGGGCTAAGAAGGTCATGGAGGGGCTATTAAAATGGGTTGTTAAGTTGGGTCATATGGATGGGTCTTATGGATCAGTTATATGGATGGGTTAAGAAGGTCATATGGATGGGCCATTAAGATGGTAAATGGATGGGTCATATGAATGGGGTAAGAAGGTCATGAATGGGCTATTAAAATGGGTTAAGATGGGTCATATGGATGGGCCATTAAGATGGGTCATATGGATGGGTTGTTAAGATGAGTCATATGGATGGGCTATAAAATGGGTTGTTAAGATGGGTCATATGGAAGAGTCATTAAAATTGGTCCCCTGGATGGGTCTTATAGATTAGTCATTAAAATGGCCAAATTGGCACTGAAGCCAGAAAATAAAAGCAAAACAACAATTTATTTCAAAATGTATTTATTCATAGCATTTGATGTTGGATCCGCTCAACAGATCACCCAACAACACTGTACATCATTTATGCTGGATTTAAAATAGGGCCTTACTATAATATTAAAATGCTTGATAAGTTCACTCCTCTCTTTTTCTATTTTTATAAACAAACTAGAAGTATTGCCTGGTCACTAGAAACTTGCTACTAATGTAGTTAAGGAAGCCTATTATATAGGAAAACCATACCACACATAATGTTCACAAAAGAGGTAAATGCTCTTCGATTTTTCTTGTTAAAATAAAATTGAATGATTATTTTTAGATTTTCGATTTTAAGACAGTTATCAAAACAAAAAAAACATTTTGATAAATTCTTAACATTTTATAAGTTCGAGCAATCATTTTATGATTACGTTATTTTTACTTGAACATTTTCCCAATAAGAAAAATGAGATTTTAAAATCAAATTTAATTTTGCTTTTAACTACTTCCTCCAAAGAAAGAAAAAAAATTGTTAATGATAAAGTGATGATTTCTGTAAATATATATATATATATATATATATATATATATATATATATATATAAATAAAAGTTTTTAAAAGGCATAAATGATGCATAAATATTATTTTAATATGTAATATTTTGAGGGTATCACCT
>JAUZSX010281374.1:0-14828 GCA_034780655.1 Idiosepius hallami
TGAGTGAGTCACCCCAAGAATGAACCGCCTGTCGCTCTCGTCTCAGGTGAGTTAGGGTTAATAAAACACACTTTTACTTTTACTTTTGCTTTTTTTTGAGTAATTGGGTGGCGGGAGTATTTTTTGGCGGGGGTCTTCTAGAAAAGATCCAATTTTTCTTTATTATTTATCAGGAGAATTTTGTTTCATCTGGTATATGAGATGAGTTTAATTTCATATACTAGTCACAGCGCCGAGCTTAGCTACTTTGCAGTACGCCATGCGGCACCTTTACCCTAAAAAACAATGTCACTTTTATAAATATATACATTAGTTTTTTTTTTAACCTTAGAACCCCGACTTATCAAAATTACCAAGTCACTTAGAGTAGTTAGAAGAGCATATTAAAGCCAAAGTATTGGTGTGTCTTTTTTAGCCCTATGTTTTCAGGGCTGATATATCGACTTCTTTGGGTCCAAAGGCTTAATGAAGTTTCCATTTCGAACATACAATCAAAAAAGTTCTTTTTACGACACGTTTGATTTGATTTCTTTAGTTGAGAGAACCGAGGATCTCAAAGATACGGGAAGTAGTTTGTTTTTTCTTTTGTAAAGCAACGAGTGACTTTCAACATCTGCAAACAACAATAATGGTAACAGAAACCATGAGCAGCTTTTCTTTTTCTTGTTATTATTAATCATTTCATTATTAATTACAGATGGATTTTCATTTCGCACGTGCAAAGTTAACTACAGACAAACAGACGAGTAGAAAGAACAAAGGAGATTTTTTTTCTTGTTCTGAATTAGAGAAGAAACGCAAACTACTTCAAATCAAACAAACAAATTTGCCAAGTTTTTATAATGAACTTAATCTCCTAGAGTCTGTAATCGGAGAATAATAATAATAAAAAAAACCTACCCACCTTTCGGATTATTTTCGACTGTAGGTTAACGTATGTCTAGTGGATGGTTTGAAAGTCAAAAGATGAGCTGAAAAAAGTGGCTGGGTTGATAGGGAATTTACGTTTGAAAATAATCGAAAGAGACTTTCTGATACTTTTATCTTTTACATTTCTAGCAGAAATGATCATCAGTTTTTATTGATTCTTTGAACCCTAAAGGGCCAATATATCGGCCCTGAAAGCAGGAGGCAAAAAAAGGGCACGCCAATATTTTGACCCTAATATGTTATTATACTATAAGGGCTCTGGGTGACTACTTGGTAATTTTGAAAAGTTAGGATTCAAAGGGTTAATTAAACAAGAAAAAAAAAATTAACTCTTTGGACCCTAACTTTTCAAAATTACCAAGTAGTCACGCAGAGCCGTTATATTAAAGAAACATATTATGGTCAAAATAGTGATGTGAATTATTTTGCCTTATGGCCCCAGATCTGATATATCGGCCAATTAGGGTTCAAAGGAAGAAAAAATACCCGAGTCCATGAAGTTACCCTGAAGCTCGTTTTTTACCATATTATCATAGACGTGCTTCGGGTTTCCGCATACTCTGCAGTTGTGGGGAGGGAACGTGCAAGTTTTATAGGGGTTGCAAGGTTCCTTGGCTTTGCAAATTTATTACAATGACACATTACTCTTTTGGACCCGAAGAGGCCGATATATCGGCCCTGACAACATAGACACACCAATATTTTGGCTTTAATATGTTTCTCTAAGATAACGGCTCTGAGCGACTACTTGTTAATTTTAATAAGTCCTAGTTGAAAGGATTAAGAAAATAGTTACTTGGATTAACTGAAAATTATCATATGTACCCATCTCTCTCTCTCTAGTTCCGTTTTCGTTTATCATTGGACTAATATTCTTGGGAAAAGTGAGAATCCCCACATTCACTCCAGCTATGGGTTAAATAGTGTGATTAAAAAAGACGAGTTGACAAAAAAAAACGTTAATTTTTAAAAAAATGCACTATTTAACCCATATTGTCATAACCCAGAATCATTCTATTAGAGAATCATATTAACCCTTTCGACCCTAAAGGGCCGATATATCGGTCCTCACAACATAAGACTAAAAAAGACACACCAATATTTCTTATTAAATATGTTGTTCAAAATAACGACTCTGGGTGACTATTTGGTAATTTTGATAAGTTGTGGTTCAAAGGATTAAAAGTAAAATGTCTGTGTTTCTTCTTTTGCCTTAGGTCGCCAGGGCCGATATATCAGCCTATTAGGTTCCAAAGGCTTAACTAAATAGGCCTGGAAACGATACAGTTTTATTATAAAACCTGCTGGTTTAATGACCGAATTCTTTATTTTCACTTAGATTCGTTTCTCTCTCTTTTTTCTTTTAACTTAGGTTTGAAATATAAATCCTTTGAACCCTGACTTATCAAAATTACCAACTAGTCACTCAGAGCCGTCATATTTGGATCAGAATGTTGGTGCGTCATTTTTGCCTTATGTCTTCAGGACCGATATAGGGTCTAATGGGTTGATATATTATTCAAAGTTATATTAGAGTAGTAGTATTTCTTCTATCCACTCCAACAAAATTTATGCGTTGAATCTGGAGTCAGGTTTTAGTAATAACAATAACTTGTCATATATTGAATATTAATAACTGGTTGAAATGAATTATAACATAAATTATCAATTTATGTAAAAAGCCAAAAGCGATCGCACATATTTAGAATTATAAATTAGAACTTTTTCTTATACGTCAGCCGTTACATATTTTGGAGCTTTGAAATGGTTTCCTTGCTGTTCTTAAGCGAATTATGATAATGAAATGAAATGGAAAAGGGAGAGATAGAATCTAAAATTTAAAATCTTTTCATTTATGTGTAAGATCTAGTGTTTGATTTCCAAGCACATTAGTAATCTTTCCAGTCATTTAATGCCGAGAATATTAACTACTTTTAAAAGGGCTTTCTTTCGGTCTTTCATTCCTAATTTTTTGGATCCTAACGTAAAAAGCGATAACAAGCGATATTTATCCTTTGGATCCTGACTGTGCAAAATTACCTATTAGCCAATCAGAGCTGTTCTGTTAGAGAACCATATAATAATCTTTAGAACCCTGACTTCGCAAAATGACCAAGTAGCCACTCAGAAGCGTTCTAGTAGACGACAAATAAGAGTGTTTTTTTTTGCCTTAGGTCAACAGGGCCGATATATCGGCCCTTTTAGAGTCAAAAGAGTGAAGGCCAAAGTATGGATATGTCTTCGGTTGCTAGGGTATATATATATTGACCATTTAGGGTGTAAAGGATGGTGTGCAAACTCAAATTACAGAAGTTCTATTACATTCAATTTCAGGCAAATACCAATGAGAAAGGTAGAATACTCAAACTCCCTCAAGCAATGAATTTTGTCAAAAAAGTAAATGTTTCATTGAAAAGGTTGATATACTGTAAAACATAACAATCAATCAACTTATTCGATGGCTGCAGGCATAATAGGATTCATACCTTTCCTAAAAGTTCGAATGTTGATGAAATAGAAACGCCAAGAATTTAAATTAATTATTACAATTTCGAAGTCCGTGTATTTATACATTACAATAAGGAAGGACTTCCTTCTTTGTACATATAGAGTGTCTGATTTATTGTTTAGACCCTGGCTTAGTAAAATTACCATCTAGTCACTCAGAGACGTTCTATTAGAAAACCATATTTGGGCCGAATAAAATGGTGACTAATTTTTGCCTTTGATTACTGGGGCCGATATATCGGCCTTAAAAGGTCCAAAGACTTGAGAATATACTACCAGTGCATGTCGGCTTCAATCCCGTTGTTAAGTTTTACCAAGAGGATAACAACTAAAAACTTTTCACAAAAATAAAACCAACAAAAATCTAGCATTTTCTAAGTGTTGGATCTGTATTAAACCTTTGAACCCCGACTTTCCAAAATTACCGAGTAGTCACTCAGAGTGGACATATTAGAGGAACATATTAAAGCCAGAATATTGGTGTGTCTTTTTTTGCATTAAGTTGTCTGGGCCGATATATCTACTTCTTAGAGGCTAAACAATAACTTTCGATAACTGTCTTTATTTTGCCAACACATTATTTTGAATTATACCAGATACATTATTTAATTCATAGTTGGAAGAGATGTTGGAGACTTATACCTTTCCCAAGCGTGTTATCATTAATGTTTGCGAAACGGAACGACTGGAATTTGAACTTCAACTACAGTTCACGGACTTGGCTTTTATTCATTTTCACCCCCACCCCTCGAAAAAAAGAGGAATCTTTTTTTTGGGTGTGGGGTGGAGAAGGACTTATAATTAAATAAAATTAAATATTTAAGTCCCTTTTCATTTCTTCTGTCAAACTAAGTATATTAGTAATTCTTGGCGGTTGCACAGGCACGAAGCAAAGTTAGGAACGGATTTATTTTTTACTTCGTTGTGTTTGCAAGTTTCCCCATACGAGGCTTTAAAATTGTCAGTCTATTCCCCGCCCCTGTGAATTCTCCATTTCTGGGTACCTTAGGTAATCAGCTTTTAGTCAATGTGGAGGTTTTACCTGGAAGGGACGACCCTCTGACAGAGAACTAGCGGACTTTCAATTTAAAAACTAACACACAAACAGCACAGGGCAAGTGACAGGTAGGTAAAAAGATCTTATTTCCTAAACGTGCTCTCCTAGATAAGGTGGCAATCCGGCAAGACTTTGATAAAGTTAGGTATTTTTTTCTGCCAAACATCTCCATGAAAACGACTCAGCAACAGACGTTGACGTCAACCACATTTATTTTTACTTGCTCTTGACATTTTCTTTACAAAGGAAAAGAATTTTGCAACCAAAATAAGCAAGCATTAACTTTATTTTGGAAGTTGGTCTCCATTTTGAGTTTATGATGGCTTTTCTTATTTTCTTAACGATTTGGCCAAGTTTACTTTCAGGCCGTCTTAAGGTGATTAAAACAAAGATGAAGACAAAAGTCCTAAATTAAATTAATTATTTAGGCTATGATGCCTTATGACAAAAATGAATATACAGCTCAAAATACATGAGTTCAAATCCAAGTTCGTATTTGGGCCAATACCATTGTAAATAGTATGAATTCTATCATCGCTCCAGTGATTGATTAGAATAGTGCATAGTATTTTTCACAACGTTGTGTTAAAGAAACCAAAAGAACTGAAAAGTTTTATATGCCGTAAAACCAACTAATCTATATACGAAAAAGAAAGGGTGTTTTTGCAGAACAAGCAAATGGAGAAAATCGGCCCAACCCTAGTCAATCAAATTGCTGTCTTACAACTGGTGTAAAGTCACCAAGGAAAAGAAATCTGCGGTGCGGACCATGAAATCTCGTTTCACGAGATTATAAAGAAAATAGACCAACAAGCAAAATGTTGAATCGCGATATGAGGCCTCATAAACTAAAACTGCCCTCCGTTTATTTTCTCATCTATCCGTCTAATCGACAATATGTCTGCCTGTTAGTGAAAACTGGTTACAGACTGCTTTTTGATGAGAGCCAAGGCAAAAAGGGGAGAAAAAAAAAGTTTGAACAAAAAAAGAAAGTAAAGCTTTCTCTTTTTCTTTCCCCATTCTTATGCGTTGTTTGATGGGCGATCGATAATTTTACCTTGATGCCTATCGTCAAAGTTAAAATAGCAAAGAGAGACCCGAAGTAGCCTGGAAGGAAATTTTGAATGTTTCTTTGTTTGGATCTTCTTTATTTATTTTTTTTTTTAAATATTCATTCTCTTCCCTTTTTAACTATTTCAGTAGATTTTTCCTATTTTAGTGTTCCGTCCTTACTTACCCCTGATATATTTTTTTTTGTGGGGAAATATTTCTTAAATCTTTGAACCCTGACTTTTCAAAATTATCAAGTAGTCACTCAGAGCTGTTATATCAGAGAAATATATTAAAGCCAAAATATCGGTATATCCTTTTTAGCCTTATGTTGTTAGGGCCGATATATCGGTCTCGTAGGGTCCAAATTTTAGCGTTCTGTCCTTACTTACTGTCGATATTTTGTGTGGGGAACTATTTCCTAAACCTTTGAAACCTGACTTTTCAAAATTATCAAGCAGTCACTCAGAGCTGTTATATTAGAGAAACATATTAAAGCCAAAATATCGGTATGTCCTTTTTTAGCCTTATGTTGTTAGGGCTGATATATCGGCCTCGTAGGGTCCAAAAATAATAAGTAAAATGACAATTACTAATTTCAATAAATTCGGAGTTGTAAGGACCACCAAAATTGAGTTTTTATAATACAATTTATGGTATTTTTGTCGAAGACCAACGCATTTTTGGGCTGTGTAAAAAATGGAGAAAATAAAATCGAAATATGAAACTAAATGGCAAATAACCGGAATTCGAATAAACCAAAAGACGAAACAAAGACGGATTTTTACACACAGGGTTAAAAGTCTGCAGTTTTCTATTTTTTCCGATTACTTTTTTTATTATTATTATCGATGATGAATTAGTTACCCTTTTTCGTCGTTAAGCATGTGCGAAGAACCCTAACCTCCTCTTCTATCGTTTAAAAATAAAATCTATATTATTTCATCTTTTGGTTAATTCGAATGCCGGTTATTTGCCCTTTGTATTTATCCATATTTGTTTTCATTTTCTCCATTCCATTCTTTAAAAAATATATATATAAAAACGCGTTGGTCTTCGACAAATTTACCCAAATTATTTCTGTTAATTTGTACCAATTTAGAAAGGGTGTCTTTAGCATTAGGTGTCACTGGAAATAAACTTTTAATGGCCTTTATAGGGGCAAGTCCTGGGTGCCAGAGCATTAGTAATACTCTTAGTCAGAGGCGTAGCTAGAGGGGGGGCGCCGAGGTACATATGTCCCCGGGCGCCAAGGTACAGGGGCGCCAAAATGAGGCTTACAAAATTTTCACCATAAGAGTAAAAAACCGGTCACAGGCAAGATCGCAGCAGCGGCTGTAGCGGACGTCATCTGATACGTTTGCCCAATGACTATATGTCTTCTAGTTTCATTTGGTCAGTTTTTACCGATGGTATAAGATTATAAAGTTGTTTTTCACTGCAATCAGTCATATACAGTAAGGTATACAGTGTTATTGTAAAAGAAAATGCGTTTCAATACGGAGGAGGGGGTGCTCAATTCCTAGTCAAACCCATTACACTACCTTCAGCTGTCTCGGGTAGATAAGATTCATTAACTCTATATAGTAACTTATCTAAGTGTAAGGTTAACACTGATTTAAAAAAAAAACCCGAGTGAATGATAGTCGTCAACTTAATGAGAGTAACTTGATCCTTTGAACCCTGACTTATCAGAATTACCAATTACTCTCTGTCATTAGACTAGAAGAAAATATCAAAGCCAAAATATTAGTGTGTCTTCTACCTTATGTTTTCATGGCCGATATATCGGCCTCTTAGGGTCCAAAAGAAGGAAGAGATGAAGGGCAACACTGATAACAAAATCTCAGGGATATTATGAGGATGTAAAACTAATCGTGTGCCTAATTTGTTTTCGTGCTTAACCAAGTAGATATACCCGCATAGAATGACTCTAATGAGGTTAGTCTACCAATAAAAGCCAATATTTTTTTCAATTTATATATTTGTCTATTCAGAAAATAGACCGTCTGTTGCACTTTAATCTTTAGACACTGACCTAACTACCGAGATTACTGCAGTTCTTTTATGAAGTTACGAAGAATAAGTTATCAGAACCGCGTTACACAAATAAGCTGTAACCCGAAGGAGAGCTTATTGTTATTCAATTTGTAAGGCTTCGGACAGACTGACAGACGGTCCCCTTATTTTAGTAAAGATTGCCCGGAGTCTATTTATTTTAGACATTTAATATGATAAGTTGATTTTTTTTCCTCGAATATTCTAAAAAGGGTAATTCTTACAATTCCTAAAATAAAGTAAATCCTACAATCGTTGCTGGAAGCAATAAATTGAGCAATCAAGAAACGGAAAAAATAGGGTTTATTTCACTTATAATCAATACTGATATTTCTTCGTTCATTTTACTAACACTGGTCGACAACCATGGTCCGATTGTGAGTCGTAGTTAAATACACAGGAAAATTGTACGCTGTGGGGGGGGGGTGATAATCAATGGAGGCCCGACAAGTTTCTTTTAGGGGCAATAACTTGATATCCAAGGAATCAAAAGCTCGCAAATCTTTGAATATAGTCAAGACTTGAAGGATAGTCACCAGGTTCTCCAATTAAAAAGAAATAAAACTTGGTTAATGAGTGGAATAAATGTTCTTAGCCAAGTCTTTTGAGCCCCCTGCCGTCCTAAATTTTGTCAACATGTTTCGATTTGCTTTAATCCTTTTGGACCCTGACTTATGAAAATTACTAAGTAGTTAGTGAATCAGAGCCATTATATTAGAGAAACATACGTTTCAATTCCTGCCTGTTTAGGTGTCCAGTGACCGCTAGGCCTGTTGGAAGCGGTTCTCAATGAACCCCTTGACAATCTGTGGTCGTCCACTGCGAGTCTCATTACAGAGAGATAAATCTATTCATTGTTTGACTTATGATCCCCGACTTATCAAAATTGCCAAGTAGTCACCCAGGGTCGCTATATTAAAGGAACATATTAAAGCCAATGAATTGATGTGTATTCTTTTGCCTTATGTTATCAGGGCCGATATATTGGTCTCTAACGGTCGAAAGGGTTAAAACCAAAATATTGTTGTCTTCTTAAGCTTTATGATGTTAGGGCCGATGTATTGGGTCCAAAGGTTTAAACCAAAACCTTACAGTATGTGCGTCCATACCAAAACGTTTGATATATACAGTGACTTAAAGCGGCTGTTAAGCCTATTTTTGCATTTCTACCGCAAAAAAAACACCCCGAACGAGATCTCTAGACACTCTAATTCTTTTCACAGCTGTCCGGTTCATCAACGATCGTCTAGCAGGGTACGGCAATTTTTTTTTTTTTATAACGTCTGCTGTTTCTACTTCCGGCGCTCGAAATTTGAAAACCATTGCCACACGCAAATTGTCTATATTTCAACTTCAATCAATGGCAATTCAAAAAACGGACAGAACGTTTTTGGTTACAGAGTACTTTTTCCCCAAGCGTAGATGCACAATGTGAATAAGATGTCTTCATTCGAGATCAATAAAAAAAAAACTCACTGTATACTTCAATAGAAGATTTTATTATAAGTACTGCCTATGCCCATGCGGTCTCGACTCGTGCACCTCGTTAGGCGGCTATTTTCTCTTACACTCTCTTCCGGGACACACCTACACACCATTTGTAAACTTTTCTTGATTGTTTGATTACCTAGGTTCTTTGTCTAGAAATGGATTTCTCTTCATGTCGTGATCGTCTATAGCTTTCGGTCTAGCCTCCGTCGTGGTTGTTGGGAGTTGTTCTTTCGGGTGCCAGTTGTAGTAGACAGTCTACAGAACTTTTTTTTCTCAATTCAGAGCCTCTCTATTTAAAAACCATATTAAGGCAAAAATATTAGTGGGTTTTCTTTTGCCTAAGGTCACCATGGCCGATACATAGCATTGACTTAAAAAAACATTTGAACATACCACCCATAAACGTGTAGAGGGACACCAAAAATAGCATAGACCTTGGACTTAACTCTACCAAACCGAGTTACCGATAGACCGGTAATTTCCGAAAATCCTATTTAGGGAGATACTGCTAAACCGATATATTTCTTAACACGTGTTTTTGTGTTATCAGAGAGCTTTAAATAGCGACCCAATTTTTGCATACTCACGATTTAGTGCAAGCCTAATTTTCTGCAAAGGTGAAGACAAGGTTCGGATGGATCCACCGAAAAAAGTACCTGTGCATCAAAGAGGGCTCTCCCGGCCCTATCTGTGGGGCAGACTGTTACACGAAGGCAGAATACTGGCGGTAGAAGAAAGGCAAAGAATTACTACTTTTTTTAGAAATAATTTTGCCAAGGAAGCCAGGCACAGGGGCAAATTAGGTTGAGTAGTTCGAGTCTTGTAGGCTTAAGTGAGTTTGAAGATGAAAGATAATCTGGGTAGTGTTGCAATTTAGATTTAACGGGAGAATTTGAAAAAAGTAAAATGAGTCTTTTTCACCTTATCTAGTTCCACGTGTAATCTTAAATATTAAAAACAAATGTTTTTATTTAGTTAGTTTTTTGGGGTTTTTTTTCTTTTTATTTCTCTGTTTTTTTTTCCATAAATTTATTTATGTGATATATTTTCCAAAAGAAACAAATATGAAGAATATGAACATACATAAATTTAGTCTAAAAAAACAAAAACAAAAAAAAAACTACTTTTTCTCAATGCTTGTAGAATCTCAGACAAGCACTAATCATTCTTGGAAGACTCAAATGGAAAAATAAGCATTATGATCTTATCACTTCAGAAACTAGTAGCAAGTGAGTGCCTGGGTATCAGATTGAAGGTGAAAAAAGACGATTACACTAAGTATGCTTATACATCAGTCGCATGACTATATGACATCAATGGTCTTAATTTTCATTTTGCAATTATGTAGGACTATCTATACAACAATAATAATAATAATAATAATAAAAACTACTAAAAAATTTGCCAAGTCAATATTTTTTTATGAAGGAATTCTTTGATTCAAAAAATAGACAATGTCTTTTCTTCATAGTAGTAGTAAGTGACCTGAGGTCACTTAAGTTCATTCCTACAAGCCAATTAGTTATAAAAATGTTATTTGTCTTCAAATACATTAGGTATGATTTTATATTTGGAAATTTATATTGGAATTAAACTTAAAATCTTCATCATCTAAACTATGTCAAATACCTCTCACAGTCATACACACTCTTCATGACTGTTAATCATTCGACAACCACAGGAAGAACATCTTCTATAATGTTAACAATACGAAAAATCTATTTGAATTCAATGATACAGAAAATATATTTGAATTCCTAAACGAGCAAAAAAAATCATCAGAAGATCTGAAACATAAACTTTTTCAACTATGATAATATAAAAATATATATTTGAATACAATTTTACAAAAATTTGAATTCCTAAAAGAAAAAAAATATTTATTAGATGATCTGAACCAAGAAAAACCTAAAAAACAAAAACCTAAAATATTGTAATTTCGAAAAACTTACTTTAATCATTTGGACCCTAATGGGCCGATATATCGGCCCTGACAACATAAGGCAAAGACGACACACCAATATTTTGGCTTTAATATGTTCCTCGAATATAACAGCTCTGAGTGACTATTAGTAATTTTGATAAGTTGGGGTTCAAAGGTTTAAACATTTTAGTATCTACACTTATTTTCGGTTTGGCAGTATATAGAACTTATTAATTTGCATTATATTTTTCTTTCCATGTAAAGCACACACATCTAAAGAAATAAAACAAAGTTTTATTCCTGAAAACCGTATCTGCACCTGCGTGTGCAAAACCGAACACATGCCAAACTCTACTTCCAATTAACTGTTTACATGTGAATCTGTTTGGTTACAAATAACAGATGTTTTGTATATATTAGGTTTATCGATTATATTTTTACGAGAAAAGTAGAATCCCTCTGCATTCGTCCTTTACCGTCATGACAATCAATTTCAAAATTAATTACTGATTGAAATAAAATAATTTGAATGTTTTTAGTTTATATAATAGTTTGTACACCGAATTAAATTTTATTTAACATATCCCTCTGTCAAAAACTATTAGTTATAGTAAAAAGTATTATTACTATTGATATTGGTTTAATTAGTTAAATTTCCAATTTTACTAATATCAATAGTAATAATACTTTTTATTATAATTATAAGTGCATGTTTCATCAGAAGATCTGAAACAAACTTTTTCAACTCTGATAATATAAAAATATATATTTGAATACAATTTTACAAAACTTTGGATCCTAAGAGGCCGATATATCGGTTTTAATGACAAAAGGCAAAAAAATACACCAATATTTTGGCTTTAATATTTTCCTTTTATATTACGACTCTGAGCAACTACTTGGTAATCCTGATAAGTCGGGGTTTAAAGGGTTAATAGTAAAAATTTAGATGTAATTTTTCGATTTCACACTCCAAATGGACCCGAAGGAAAAGCACAATGTCCAAAGTGTCTTCTATTTAGTAATTAGTGTTCAAACCAACCCTCCTCTGTTTGCCAGAGCTCTTCGTCATCGCCAGGAACTCTGAGGAGTTCAGTTCTTAACCAAGAAAGAAACTCTGTTCAGCTCGCTTGGTTGAGGAGGAATATGTCTGTCACCCAACTTGAAATCTTGGTCCTGTGCCACTGCCCCTATTTATGCCAAGAGCCACAGACTTTTTAGGGGTCAAACTGTGAGGCGAGTCACGTTGTTCATTGGTTTTTTTTATTATGACCGCAGGGAGTTTACTAGAATAATGTTCCCCTTTTAAGAAATCAGGGCAGTTTTCTTTGAAAAAAAAATCAAAACTCTGCCCAAAGTGTTATTAAAGCAACCCCCGGGCAATGCACGGTCATATTGCCGGTAATTAGATATCTTTTAAATGTTGAGCAGCCCCAAATATGCTTCTGATAGATTTACCCTGTGGCTGTATATAAAATATAGTTTCTACTACCCAAAGACAAAAAGTCATGAGATTTTACATTTTTTTCCGATTCTCTTTGAATATCTAAATAAAAAAAAATGTCGAATTGACGATAAATTTTTTAAATAAGATCATTTTTTTCCAGTCCCCCCAACCTGTTTTTTGTTGTTGTTGTCGTTGTCACATTTGAATATTCTTTTTGTTCTATTCAATTAAGAAACCTAATCTGACTAATCTTATTTTGTAATGTATGTTCTTTATTTTCTTGGGAAATTTCTACCTATTGAATTTTGATGTGGTTACTAGAACAGACTTTAGTTCCTCCAGTTCAATCTCGCAGGGCTTTGCTTATGGTTCCCGTATACCCCACAATTGTAGGGAGACTGCAAGCTCCCTAGGGACTGCAAAGCTTCTTGGCTTCACAGACCTGTTGGAATGCAAAAAATTACCAAAATAATTATTTTAGGATTAATAAGAAAATCATTATCATACTTGAAATATACATCTATTAATTCATCTCTCTTTCTGTCTCTGTCTGTCTCTCTCTCTCTCGATATATATTAGTCGAAGACACCAGTATGCCGAGGGTGGGAAAGAACTTGCCTTTTTAGGGTAACGGAACCGGAAGGCACATTCTGCATCAGAGTCGCTAATTGGCTAAGCACGGCACTGCCATTTTGTCATACTTAGAAACACCTTTTTATACTCTTAATGGAATTTATATGTTGAGTAAATGCATACTTGTAATTGAACAAGGAGCAACGAAGACATTTGCTTATACAGAGAAATTTATTGAGGACTGAAAGTGTAACAGCTATTAGCCAGTTATTATAGTAGTGGGAGGTTGCAGTACCTTAAAAGGGGAGAGTAGTGTGAAAGGAAGATAAGTCTTGTTGAACGATTTATAACACGACCAGGACCAGAATACATCCGATAATCACAAGATTCATTTCGTGCTAGATCAACATCATGTAATTTACTTCCTGTTACCATATACGACTTAACGTTGCTTTAAGTGGCGTGACACAAAACATCAGCTGCTTCCTTGTTCTTTTCGTTATAACATAATTAGAAACGTGCAAAGAACAAGAGGAACCCAGTGAAAGAAGGAAAGAAAGAAAGAGACTAGGCGTAACCGGGAAGGAAAATGTATAGCAAATCGGAAAGATTTAGGAAAACGACAGGGAAATAACAGGGTTATTATGCAAGATGGAAGGGAAGGGTTTAATCAATTAGAACCCAGAATTTTTCGTCTAACTGACATTTATTTACCAGAGGAGGGGATATGAATGTCTCATACAAATTATGTATAAAAATTAGACGGGGTAAAGAATATGTAATAATACTATGTGCGAGTGTTTAAATAATAATGAAAATACAAATATTATCCTTTTAAAAGAAATATCTTTATTTTACATATCTTTACTAAAACTAAAAATTACATACACCAATATGTAAAGTGTCCACTAGCACTAGACACGAGTTACTGGTAAGGATACTAAAGAGCTACTGACGTGTTTCTCTTTTGTTGCTGGTAAGTCAGGGTTTGGTCAGGGAGAGATAAAGAGAGAGTCTGATTTGGAGACAGAGAGAGAAAAATTATTCTGGCATAGCAGTTCTTGAACTGAAGTATGGATTTACAAGGGACATGAGAAGAAAAGGACAGTCAAAGTCGTTAAATAGATAGGCAAAATAGTATTTTGGCATACTTCTCTGAAACTAAAAAAAGGGTCATTTGGTTCACTCTTACAAGTATAGGTAAAAAAAACAGATGAATTAATGAAAGAAAAATCCATCGTGGTGTTTTTTATATGTGCAGTAGAACTCTTCAATATTTTGAAATCCAATACTTTGGAACTTTCATTAGATTTGTCTAATAACAATTTGGACTCCTCCAATACGACCGAATAAAACTTATAGATTCACCTACTCATAATTTCACGTTTACATATATTTATTGCTTTTAAAATAATTGACATAAAATTTACCAACAAAAAACAAAAACGTAAAAAAACATATTTTGGAAATCTCGAATAAAAAATTAATTGTAAGAATTTTTTTTTATCTTTGTCGACCTGACCTTAGCTTCGAATTTATTTTATTTCATCTGGCAATATCACAAGGTGATAAAATATAATTTTTAAGCTTCCAAAACTTTATATTTCAACCAAAAAAAAAACGTTATGAATAGTTTTACGAGCATGTTGATATACTCCAAAAATGCATCATTGTTGTAAAATCATTTTTTCTAGGTATTAACTTAATTATTCAGACTTTTGTCCTCATCTTAGTAGGTATTTTTTATGTTATTACACTACGTTTCGGCCTAGTCTCCCTCAGGCCTTCTT
>JAUZSX010281485.1:0-14826 GCA_034780655.1 Idiosepius hallami
ATTTAGCCTTTTCTCATATTATTGGAAAAAAAAGAAAAGCTTTAAAACACTTTTTTCAAGTAGTTATTAGCTTTATATGATCGGGTATCTAATAGAAAAAACTGAAAGCTATTTTTAATGGCGATAAATTTTGAAACTCCTAGTACTAAGTTACATATCGACACAAACACAAACATACTGACAATTATGGACAAATACACACGCACAAATACTCACACACATACATATACGTATGTGTGTGTGTGTGTGTGTGTATGTGTTTGTGTGTGTGTATATCTGTGTGTGCGTATGTCATATTTTTTTGGCAGTCTTAGTCATTTTTCTTTATTATCAAGTTTAAAAAAACATTTTTCATTTGTAAAATAGCCAGTACAGGCTATTTCATTTTATTTTAGGAGTATATTTTATTTCTACGATTAATGGTTGTTAGGATTATTAGAATAGATTTTTGAAAGGCGTAGGGAGCATAATTAAAAACGCACTAAGTTAATATGAAACATTCCCTGATAAGAGGAAGAAGACAAAGAAAAAAATAGCTGACCAGGATGACCGGGTCATAACAGAAGAAGTTGAAGAAGAAAAAGGAAGTCCCCCCAAAAAATGGGCATTGTGGGAAAATTTAAAAACCATGTGTTTTTTTTTAATAAGGAGGAGAACAGTTGAATCCTAAGACGTAGCGAGGATGGTTTGGTTATCTGGGCCGCCAGTGGGGGAATCCCCCATCTCGGGGGCTCCCAAGGTGGGATTTTGGACTCCCACGAGGAGAGAGAAACGAAGTCCAGTATATAGACAAAGAAATATATTTTAACGCTATGCCATGATTGTCATGTCTCTCCAGTCATATGAAGTTTCTTTATACAAATTCGTCAACTTTGTTCTTTCTTTGTGCCCTTCCGTTTCAGCTCTCAGGACCTATGTGGACGTTTGCAGGACCAGAAGACCTGGTCAAATGAGATGTTAGGTGCACTGCAATACGTTCACACATTAAAGAAAATAATTGCAACCGTTAATTTGTAATTGTTTATTTTGTATTATAGAACTTAACTTTTCTATCCTTGTTTTCCATGTTGCTAATTGCTAAGAGAGTTTATTTTATCAATTTTAGAATAATTCGTTAATTTATTGTTACAGATATTAGAAATTTTGAAAAAGATTTCATAACATTCACGCTTGCATTTTAACATTATTCAAATGTAAATTAATTTAAATAATAAATTTCGGTTTTCTTTGAATTTTTATTAATTTAAGATAAAAGCAGATTTATTCAAAGTTTTTGTTGATTTGAAATAGAAGAAAAATCATTCTTCATATCTTGATAAATGACTACTTTGATATTTATAAAACGAAAATTTGATATTTAAAGAATAAAATTCAAAGTCTATATTGGGTGAGATATATCTGAAAAATCTATTGCATTTCCAAATCTTTTTATATTAAAATTCTTTTTTATTTTGCATAGGTAAAATTTGTCGTAATATTATTTTTCAAGTATATTCTTTTATCCCAAAATCTTCATTATTCATTATTGAATTTATGAATAAAATTTGAATAATAGCTTGAATTTTTAAACATTTAAAACCTCCATTTGTTGTCATTCAATTATTCTTTCATTAGTATTATACCCTACCATTAATATGTACAGAAAACTATATTAAATTTTTCCAAATTTCATAAATATTCATTGATTAGAATTTAATATACTTATTTCAATAAAATATAAGATTATCTATTGAACCATTTGCCATTAAAACTTAGTGAAATTCTCAATTGTTAATATTTGTAATATAATAATGTTAACTGATCAAAAATCTTTGAGAGAAAGCGATGCTTTACTGTAGTTTTATTTCTTGTAATATCTAAAGCAGTTCTCCGTGTGTGTTATTTTTTAAAATTCACAGTCTAATATGAAGTACTTTTCATCAATTTTTCTACTGGAGGATAAACTCGTAGTTTTCGGAATACTTGATAAAAAAAACTCTTTTAATTGTTTGCTGATGTGATCAGAAGGCTATTGCTGATGGGTGTTTCAAAAATGGTCAACTACCGTGGAAATATAAATCGAACTTTCTGTTTCCCTGTGAGTGTATTTGGGTGTATCCCTGTTTAGGTGTGTGAGTTCGTTCGCTATGGACTTCAAAACGGTCGGAATAACTATTTTTAAAATTACACAGTTTTATTTATTTTTTCTGGTAGTTTTCTTTGGAATAGTCTAGATAAGAATTAAAAATCGAAAAACGAAAAATTCAGCTTTTAGAAGGAAGAACGATACTGTGATGAAGTATAAATACGTATATAAACGTTTTTATATGACCCACTATTCAAGATTCTTTCACAGACAGATTTATGATTAATTTAAATTATCAAAATTGATTATGCAATTTGTTATTCTCTAATTTGATTTGTGTTTCTGATAATTCATATAAAACTTTGTTCCTTTATGTCCATAACAATTATTTTCTTTTATAAATGACTTGCTTTCGTAATTATGTTGTAGAACACTAATGTAAATATTATAAATAGGAAAAAAGGTGATCGATCACGTTACTCAAGTGTTTGTCAGAAAATGAACACAACGGAAGGACTGAAATTCGAACTCACTGTCAATAATTATTTATTTACTTTCGGATTTAATCTAACTTCATTCAAGTGTCAAAAAGTTGACTCGCGAAATTTAATAAAGAATTATTAAATAATAATTTACTAAAAATTTTAATAATTATTTTATTAACCATTATAAAAACATCTTCAGTCTGGGTATTCAAAATTTTTAAGGACGTGGTGTAATAACCGAAGTCATTAAGTATTAAAATATACAACACCGACGGAATAGTTGACCTAAAACAGAAATACTCTCGTGCAACTGTGGAACAAACCATCTTGAGCTTAATAGATATTTGTTCATACAATCACAGGGCTGCTTCTCGTTAGTCCATTTTCATGACTGCGACTCATTGGGAGATACTTTAAACTATTCAGATGCAACCTGCGACGATAGTGATTGGTTACCATTGGCTGACCTCAAGAGCTGATTATTCGGGATTCAGGCAAATAAATATGGAAGACCAAAAGCAAAAGTTAGAGTTATTTCTTTCTTCTCGTTATTCGTGAATCTGTTGCAACTGCATTTTCCGTTGTTAACATTGCTTGATCGCAGTTAAGATTTTTTCGAGCTAAGAAAACTTTTTCCACCAAATATACATTCACCCTTCACTTGGCTGTGTTTGTTTTACTTGATGAATATTATTGAAGACGAGTATAATTAAATGTTTTCCACTATTTATGACAAACGCTTTTCGTTATTTTTTTGATTGCTGGCAACTTTTCTTCTTCCCGACGCCAAATCGAAAACTTAATCGACTGAACAACATCTATTCCTCTTTATGTGGATCCTGACCTGCGTGGAGACGTAAGAAATCAAAGAACAATCAGTTGCGACATGTGGTAATTACAACATTCTCTTAATTTATTTTTGTTCTTTTTTTTGTTCTTTACTCTCTTATAACAAAAATTATTTCAATAAGCCTTGATTAATTTTATTAATATTTTTTTTAATTTCTTTTTTTAAGTTCTATCTATCTATCTATCTATCTATCTATCTATCTATCTATCTATCTATCTATCTATCTATCTATCTATCTATCTATCTGGAATCGTAGTAGGGGAGTTCAAATCCCAGTCAAAACCATTGAATATACCTTTAGCTACCTCAGACAGATGGGGCTCGTTAACTCGGGGCAACACCTTATCTAGGTGAAGGGTGACACCGAATGCAAAAAGCCCGGGTAAGACTACGTTAAAATGGCCTAGTGCCAAACCTGTGTTGGTGCTTACCAAGTAAATATAACATTATATAGAGAAAGAGAAAGAGAGAGAAAGAGGGAGAGAGTGATAAATATATGCAGAGAGAGGTAGACAGACGGACGGATGGATAAAAAGAATTGCCTCCAAAGTAATGAAAGATGCCTAAGAAATCAGTTCATGAAACCATGAACTGCTTTCTTAGGCATCTTTCATTACTACTAAATTCATTTTTTAAATTATAACTTATATAATAAAATATATATATAAATTAATGATACATTTAAGTATGTATTTAATGTATTTAATCCCAAAAAGTGAAAAGTATATTACTTTTCACTTTTCGGGATTAAATACATAAATGTATTTGAAACTTTTTCATAATCTGGATATTGTCGGTTATTTGAAATCTAAAAAGAAGAAAAATATTCCATTCAATTTTTATGTTCTATTAGATTAAAGTGAGTCTTTTGGCTTATGTACCGGAAATTAACTTTAACTTTTCTAACATGGGAATTACTTTTTACTTAAATAAGCCGTTAGATTTATCTTACCTTGTTTGTGTAGATAAGAAATTAAATGTAGAATTATATTTCTTTCAAATATTTGATTAAACAATTTTGTTTATATTTCTATTTTCCCCTCTGTTTTTTCATAATTTGTATACTTAAATAAAATGAAGGAAGGAGGAAAAAATCAATTTGAATATCTATCGAGTCGTTACGAATGCATGGATATACCTGAAGGAAATCAGAACTTTGCTCGATGAAATGTAATTAGGATTCCTAAAAGAGAAACGTGCTCTGAATACTAATTAAATTATGGAATTCAACGATGGCGTCAGAAAGTGTGGCTAGCACGTACCAGACAAACAAATAAACAAAAATACAAATTGTTGACCATAACCAAAATGGCTGAAGATTGCTTAAAATGAGGATTTTTTTAATGCTAATAGTAAATAGTCGGACAAAATTTGTCATTGATTATAAAAACAAACTCCTATTCCACTTCTTCCTCGCGATGTTTTTTATCGATCCACAGTGTACACACTATCATGCATGTTTTTGCATTCGCATACATTCATGATCAATTTGTGTTTCAAACAACAAACACACACTCACAAACAATCGATTGCATACACATTTATGCAACGAACACACAAATTATTGCATATTTGTTCCCCAAACAACTGACACAAAGACTATTAAACAAATATTTTCACGGTAACATGTGTAAAGATTTTTGGTCCCAAAACGAATATAGTTGTGCTCAAACCTAGACTGAAAAGAAGTTGTCAGTAAGACATTTTGTAGGCCATATGTATGTACTTGACTATTAATTAGCAGTTTGATCAACTCATACTTAATTTCTCTCCTGAAATTTGCCTATTTACGATTGAACAAAGTCTTTAGATTTTTTATAATTCTCTATTGATGATTTCTTTTACATTCATTCTGTCCCGTTCTAGGTTCCTGGGTACAGTCTTTTACTTATTATCTCCACTGTCCTTATAAATGCAGTGGTCTGTAAGATGTTTATATTGCTTACAATCAGTTTTTTTGTGGTGGTTCTTTAGATGTCACTGTTGTCTTCATCTTCCATAATTTTCTTAGTTCTTTGTCAAGCTTTTTCAAACTTTTTTGTATTTGCAAACTTTTTCCTTTTCTTGGATTTTTACCCTATAGCAAAGTCACTATTTTGCAGTCTTTTTCCTATTTTTCGATGATTGTCGGGTATTGGTCTGTCTGTTTGAATATCGAATATAATATATATTATTATTATTATTATCGAATATAACATATTATTATTATTATTATTATTATTATTTATAAAGAATTAAATTATTACTTCTTTTAATATTTGAGATTAACTTTCTTTGATTTTCCAATCATGCTTTCTTCCCATTTTTTTCATCCTTCCCACTTTTTTCTATTCTTTCTCTTTTCAATTTTCTCCTTCTTCAATAAATCTTTATTTTCCGTTTCTTAAATTTCTTACTGCCCTTTTTACGCTTTCTCTTTCGTCTTTCAAGTTTCTATTTTACTTTTAGTCAATCAATTATATATATATTTGTATTTTTTGTTTGTTTTTTCCTCATCACCACAAATAAAGTATTGTAATTGATTAGACATAAATTCTTATACATCTCCAAATTATTAATTAATTCTGATTTTGACGACAGAAACGGAACCCCATGCTAAAAAAAGAATTAAGCAAGATTTATATTGATCTAAATTTGTTATTTTGGAATCTTTTTTGTTTTAGTTTTCTTATCACCAAATTAACTTATAATTGTTTTAACATTAAGAGATAATTCGACGATTAAAATCTCATCCATTACACGCAAAATATGATGGCTCTGATTAATTTATTTGGATAATTATTAGATTATTACGATGGGAACATGAAATGAATATATAATAAATATTTACTATTAATATTCATTGCAGAATTACCCGAAACAAAACAAAAAAGTTGATAAGCGCCTTTTTTCACCTTGTGAATTTTATATGGAACGTGCGAAGGAATATATATTTTGATATTTTATGTCGTTGGTCAAGCTCATAGCATTATTCGAAGACTGATCTATCTATTGACTAATATTTTTACGTTTCAATATACATCCCAATGCACATAAATACAAATACACAGATATAAATACAAACACGCACACATACACAGAAACACATGCATATTCAAAAACATTCTCATCGAGTATTTATATGTCTCATGTATATCGGTTTTTTATTAAAAAGAATTTCAAGTGCAATTTGTAAGAATGTATTGATTCTATGTACAGGTCATTACAATTAATCTTTCTAAAATGGTAAAAGCATTTTTTTTTGTATTAAGCAAAGGAAAGAAAATGCATTGAGTTTATTCGAAATTTTTTTGTCCTTTTGCCGTTTTTTAGAAGCTCAAATAAATCTGCAAAAATTATATATCTTTTAGTCTGTTTTGCTGATTTTATTATATTTGGTAAATGCAAAATTTTTCTTTAATTATTCTATATTGGAGAAGCATTGTTTCTATAATTCTGTTATTGGTATTTTAATTATTCTGTTTTCTTTTTTATGTTTTTTTTTCATTCTTCTACGTCTTTTACTTTTTTCCCTCCTATTCTTTTTTATCATCATCATCATCATCATTATCATTATCATCATCATCATCAGTAGCAACTACATCCTCCTCCTATTTTTATGATGGTCGTCACCATGAAATTGTTATTATCATAATCATCCTTTTCTTCGTATTTAAAAACTAATTATACAAATAAATTGTTAAAATCTTAGGAAAATTTGAAAGATCATATCTAACTTACTTTTTAAACTAAAATAATCATATTGAAATGAATTAAGAACAGGAAAACAAATAACCTGAAATCAGGCATTTTTTTCTGTATTTTTTTTTTAGATAACACTAAAATATCAGAATTTGACATTTATATATCCATTTTCATTTTATTCTGTATGTTTATTTATTTTTTGCTATTTATTCTGTATCACCTTCAAGTCTTAAATTTTTCACCTGGATAAGGCTTTGTGCCTCAAAAAAGAAAAAAAAACAGAAAAGAAATCAAAGAAACAGAAAAAAAAAGAATCTTGTCATGCTGTGTTATAAATCAAAGTTGATAACACAAGTTATCATTTCTGGTGTCTTTTATTCTGTCCTTGGAACCTAATGAATTAAATATGCAGTGAAACAGAAAATTAAAAAATAAGAAAATTTTGATATTATAGTAATTGCTTAAAATGTAAAGACATCCTTTTTTGGTTTGTTGATATTTTTAAGAAGAAATTGAAATTTATTATTAATTAGGTTTACTAAAAAATTAGAATTAAATGTTTTTTGTAAATTTAAATGAAACTAACTACGATACCAGGATGACGGATTAATTTTCCCAATCTTCGTATCTCTTTGGACATTATGAGATTTATTTCAACGTCAACAATATAAAAATATTTTTTTAGATACTAAATTTAAAAATGCACCTACTATTTTAATAAAAGATCATGTTAGAAATTGTAATCTAAATAAAATGAGAAAAATCCCAGAAACTTTTTAATTACTAACACTTGTGCATAAATAGATTTTAAGATCGTAACACGCGAGTTCAAACCTCAATCTCTCCATTTGTGTTATGGTTACATTCGCGCTGATCCGATTGGAAAAGTTGTGCATTCTAGTGCCATAGTATCGGCAGAAAATAGATATTTAAAACTATTTATACCATAAAATCAATCAAATGAAAAAAAAAACACCCACCAAAAAAGCGTACAGTTATCTTCCTGTATATACAGAAATCAAATAACAGGATTACGTAAAATATTTATTGATAATTAGAGCTCATAATTGCTAAATTAATCGGTTATCGTTTGTTTTTGATATCAACAACAACAATCGTCATTCAGTGAAAAACAAGCACAAGAAAGCTAAATGTATCAGGTGGGATCGCCCATAAAAAACGAACAACATGGAATTTTGAATGTATTTCTTTCTTCTTCTTTTTTCATTATTTTATATATTATTCCATTTACTTTTTCCTTTACTTATTCATTTATTTATCTTTGTCGGGTATGAATGTGTTGGATGTTGGAAAGGGGTGATAATCAAGAGATGAAGGTGCTGTTGGGCAAGCAACACTTCCAAGGCATAGGAAGACGAAGATAGGAAGGGTAGGGGATAACGCAGATTCTATTCGGGTTTGGCACATCGAAATATCTTGCGAAATGAAAAAAGAACTCATATTACATACAATTACAAGTTTTTTTCTTCGTTATTTTTTATATCTTAAATGTAAAAGAAGCCATTCTGTCCAATTCATGATTGATTGGAGTTTCACGAAGGACAGAGAAAAGTGCAAATGATTAAAAAAAAAATAAGATATAAAAAGCCTTACAATAATATTGAAAAAATAATAATAATTATAGTAATAGTAGTAGTGGTGGTGGTAGTCTGTATTTGTAATACCCAGCTTGGAAAGTCTCCTGTACAGCCAAGAAAAATGGTGTCTTCTATTTCAGCAAACTACTCGTACAAGTTTTCGTTAATGTAATACATTAATAAATGTAATATATTTAAAAGATCTTATATAATATTTCATGAATGTAATATACTGATTTTAAGGTATAAATTTTTAGTAATGTTCATAAAGGAGTATTTTAATATTATTGCAGTTTTTAAATAATATAGTGTTAGTAAAAAAAATTAACTTATTTTTCTCTAGATTTTTCTTCTTTCAACTTTTCAATTTTTTATTAGTAAATTTCTTATTTATCCTTCTAGAATTTAAGTTATTATTAACCATTATTACTATATTCACTATCGTGTAATCTTCCATAACCACTAAAACCTGAACTTTACGTAAAATGTTACTTAAAAGCCATTGACTAAGTTATTTTTTTTATTAAAATTAACCAAGATTTCCAATAATTAGTATACGTAATTCATCGTATGTTTGGTGCTGCTAGTTATTGATTTTTTTAAGGTTTAAGGATAAAACATAAATCACTTGAAAGAACAGCCTGCTCTATTTTAATGCTACAACTGAGAAGTTAACCACAATTTCTTATTGGTAAAGGCCAATGGAGAAGCAGTGAAGTACTATTACGAGAAAAATTGTCTCTGGTTTAGTCAGTAGTCATTAATTTGAACTGTTGTTAAACGTGACTTACCAAATCAATTATCATTTAGTGAACAAAGAGGGTTTTTTTTGAGATATTCAAATAATTATAATAATGATATCACTATCACCATAACACTTATTAGTTTGGTTCTGACACTGGTTACCATCGGAGTTTCCACAATTTCAGTAACCACTGAGCTAGAAACTGTATGGTGTCAACAGTCCTCTCTTCTGCTAAACTGATTTATTCGTCAGTTGCCATCAAAACCTGAACTTTTCAAGTGCTTCCTCGATGTCTCTAAACTGACTGGTGTTGTCTGCTGTTTGGTAGTCTAGACTAAACTGAATTGTTTGAAAACTCCCGGCAAGCAACTGTCGGAAAACGACGCTACTTCCGGCCGTAAATCTGACTGCTATTTCCTGTTCGTACAGGAAGTGTCGTAAACAGTCGGCTACAAGAGAAAGATTTCTGTCATCAAGACATTGAATTAATTATGCAAATGCGGTTGCATTCTTTTCCATAAAATCAGGATTATTTAAGTCGTGTTTTTCTTTTTGAATAACTTTGTGTAACTTCTGGAATTTTACCTGCCACAATTCAAATTTTGATTCTGTATCATCGAAATACAGACGATGTCTTGGTCCAAAACCTGATAGATTCATTATTATTAGTCCTGGTAAAAGTGAGATAAATTCAACATATTAAAGTTTGGTAATAATCCAAAAATGGTAATTCTCAAAGAAATATTAATATCCAAATTTGTGAATAAAAATCCAAGTGAGTTTTAAGAGAGTATTATCAGCAACAGTGGTAATTATGGCAGTTTGGACTATTTATTTATAGACAAATGTTATTTGAATTCTCCTATTGACTGGCATTGGACTTTTCCAGTATAGAATAAGTTCCCACAAGATAAAGAAACATACACAATACAAGGAAGAAGAAGGAAAAAAAGATAGAAAATACGGTCTCAATAGACCAAAATTAACTCAACAATATATATATATTGTATTTAAACTTTAGTGGCATTAAGATATTCTTTATTGGAAATGTATAAAATCATTAAAATTTAAATTCAGAAAAATCAATTATTTTGTTTCAGGGATTTGAGATATTCTATTCAATGTTAAAAGTTGATAGAATAATGAAAATCCCACTTCTTGAAACAAAGTATCATTGCATACATGATGAAGATTAATTTTGTAAATCCTATATAATAATTCAATAGAATTATGGAAATAAGTAAATTTAAATTTGTATGTTTTGTGGGCGTTCTCTATATTGTATATAATTATGAAAATTTAAATTTGTTTCAATTATTAAAATTATTTTGGTGTCAGGGGTTTTAGCGCAACATGCATTTTTTAGACTTCCTATCATAAAAATTGAGAAATATGATTGCAAAACCAACTATTTTCAGGATGTCCTTAATTTAGGTATTTTTATAAATAACACAATTCTTGTCAGTTTCGTGATACCATATTCAATAACTATGCATTTTTAATAGGAATGCTTTTCCTTTGTCAAAAAGAAAGATATTCGCGTTTAGAAATTTATTATTATTGCTTGTTTCATTGTTTCGGTAGTGTAAGCTAAGCTATTTTAGAAACTCTTTTCTCTTGTTATGCAAACACTTTAGCAAAATACATATTTCAACTACCAACAAGGAGGCCATAATCATATTAGCAATTTCCTCTTCCCTACATTTGTTTCTAATTCTGTAAGCAAAAATACTAATGGACCTATCAATAAATTCTGTCTGATTTTAATTATTTTTTTATAAAAAAGAATATTTAAAACAATAAATTAAATCTGATATTATCTTCTTGGCCGATAAAGAACCAGCAACCTTCAATTCCATTCTTTAAAAAGCGAGATTGAAATACTTAAAATATTATTTTATTCCTAAATTAGAAATTGTAACAACCTTCACTTATTAATGTATATACCTATTCTTTTTTTTTCTTTAATAATGTGTCCATATATACGTTATGGTTCAGTTATTTCTCTCGCCAACACTCATCTTCTGTGCGTCTGCGCATATGCACGTGTTTGTGTATAATCTTTAGTTTTTACATGATTTATTTTAAGAAATACAAAATATATATCATTCAAAATAAAGAAGAATGACAAGAAAACCTCACGTAGAAATTATTTGTTAAAAAATTTTGAATAAAATATTAATTGGGCAAATTATAATTTATACCCGATTTAAAATAAAAACATATATAAAAAGTTTTTTATTCTACTCTAACTTTTGTAAGAAGTGAGTTTTTTTTTGTTTTTTGCCTTTTTCTTAAAAGGCGTATACATTACTGTTTTTTATTTTAAAAAAAACTTAACCAGTAAATTCCTTATATTTTCTGGAATATTTTGTAAAAAAAAAAGAAGAAAGAAATATTTTTTAAAAAGAAAAATAATTTAATTATTATTTTAATTCATGACTTTTGAAAAAATATTTCTGAAATATTTTCGTCCATTGGCCAAAATATTTCCAAAGAATTGGGTTAATATAATTCAGAGTGATTTTTTCTTTAGATTTAAGAACTTAAAATTTGTTTTAAAACAGTTTAATGTAAATTTAATATTTACTAACAATCAGCTATTTTCAATACAGTCATTTTCAAAACTCAATCCTTTAAAAACTGAAAATTAAAGTATGTTAAGGAAGTGATCAATTTCACTCTGAACTTCATCATGGCGTCAGTAGATTAGAAGTCACGAACCCAAATTGGATTTCAAAGGTTTATTTTTACCTTTTTTTAAAAAAAAAAGTAAAAAGAAAAAATGAATGGCAAGTAATTAGATTTTTTTTTACCTTTTTTATATTGGATATCAGTTCCTCCACATTTAGAAATAATGGATACACCAAACTTGTACAAAAGAAGTGCCAAAACAAATATGACTGGATTAGAAAAATCATACACTGGGACTTATGCGAACAATACAGGCTAGAACATTAAAAAAAAAGCGGTACATGCATAAACGTGTAATTAATCAGGAAAACAAAACCCACAAAACGCTGTTGAGATCAACATACAGACAAACAAGTGAATAGAACCAAGAAGACCAGCCTTGATATTAAAAAAGAAAAATTTGCCAAGTAGTGGTCTTTATTTTTAAATTTTCCCTCTATGATCAACTGTACCATCTGATCATAAAGGGAAATTAAAGATACATATAAGATTGACAAACACCAAGGAATATCTAGAACATGAATTCTTTAGTGATACTAATTAGCACATGATCCCTAGAGACAAACGACCTGGAGAAGAGAGCATAAGTATCAGCATCAAAGAAAAAATGCACCTTTTACAGATTACAAGACTCGTGAAAACTATTGGTACAATCAGAAATGTAATGGATAATGAAAACTGAACCAAACAAAATGGATAAAAGAGACAGGAAAATTCATCGAGGGGCGAAGCTTGTAAAGGATACTTATTTTTGGTCTGCTTTTTGTTAATCCTGAGTTGGAGAGCAAGAGATAGATGGATAAAAAAACGTCTTTTGGATGGGATGAAGCAGATTCTGTTTGAGAATTACAAGGAGACTTGTTGTCACTTTGGCTCCAATTAAAACCATCAGTCACGATCAGGAGGCAAATGCTGTGTGTTACCGGAGTGAGGAATCAATAATAATAATAATAATAATAATAATAATAATAATAATAATAATAATAATAATAATAATAATAACTACGTCAATAGTAACAATAATTTGAATAAAAATAAATACATTTATTTTTTGAAAAAATCCAAATAAATTTAAAATAAAATAAGAAATAAATAAGCCTGAAAAAATATTTAGGAGGCTAAACAACATAAATTTTTGGAATGTCCAAGTGATCCAGTTATCCCCACAGACGAAACGCAAAATTACGAGATAAAAAGCTGAATATCCAGCTAATTTTGTATTAATGATAAAAAAAGAAACCCCTTGGGAAGTATTGTGCTTCCAACAATTATCAAAGATCTCTAAAATTATCTAAAAACACAATTAGATTAAGTGCTAATTAGTGTGTCTAATAGCGTTATGTCTATTTTACGTCGTGTTAACCATTTCTCTCCTTTTTTATGTTTCGAACGTCCAAACGCCTGGAAACTTTAAATCATACAACAAAGATTCAATAACCAACCAACCAACTAACCAACCAGCCAAGCCCAAAATGGCTTCAATGAACGAAACGAAGAAAGGACGGTAATTTTTATTCTTTTTGTTTTTCCTTATTATTTGTTTTTTCCTTTTTTTTTTTATTTTTTAGGGGGTGAGGTAGGATAACCTTTTTTCACATGCGCATCAGGCTGAAGCGATGTAAAAGGAGGAAGCCATATTAAAATAAAAAATAAATAAAAAAACAGGCACATAAGGCGATGTAGAATATAAAAAAAGACAACACGCCTCATTTCCCATAATTTCCGTCCTGCAAAAACCAGCCCGTCCCGAGAAGACCCAATCAATCTTTCCAAATTTCATTTAGATAGACTTTCAGAATGTCACGTGCGACAGAAGCAGAAGCGTTGGCCTGTCCGGGAGACTGGCACTGCTGGTTAAATAACCACATGGCCGACAACGATGACGACAACAATGATGATTTCTTTATACGTGCATACACACACATACACATAAATATTCTGTTTATTTCCTTCCATTTTTTGTATCTTAATTTTTTTTAAGAAGAGGTGACCACAATTTCGGAGAGACAAGTGAACATGTCGATGCTAGTAGCGTAGTAACAATGAGATGTGACTGTGGCACAAGGCAGCGTAAGGCCACCACAATAACAAGAAAGATAAACCAGATTGAAGTTAAGGGAAATATGTTACAATGGAAGTAATTAAAATGATGCAATTTGTAATGGTAAAGCTTGTGTCTAATCTAATATTATTGAAATACTGATTATCATAATCGTTACAAGAATACCATTTTGTGTCAGGTTGTCTTCGCTATTTGTAATGCGAGTACAAACGCACAAACGCATGTTTTTTCCAAAAGAAGTATTTTTTTTAAATACTTTTGTTTTAAGAGTAAGGCAGACATAAGTATATTTGCATTATTAATCTTATTTATATTGTTATATGTATGAACATTATTTAAATTACTTATAAATATACACATAAATATTTATCTCTATCTATTGGTATCTATTAATCCACACACACACACACACAGACTACACACACACACACACACACACACACACACACACACATATATATATATATATAATTTATGAACATCAAAAAGATATAAAAAAAAAAATTGTGTTTTAAATAATGCCTTAACTAAACATATTTTAGATACCAATCATAATTTTGATTTTCAAGATTCCAAAATAATTTCTTACATACATAACAATAAAATAAGAAAGATTGTTGAAGCCTGTGTCATAATTAATCAT
>JAUZSX010281595.1:0-14825 GCA_034780655.1 Idiosepius hallami
TCGTGCGTGGTACACGCGTGGCCCCCAATGCCGAGTCATCACTCAAGCTCTCAAGGACACGCATGACGACACCAACATCACGACACGTCCCGACCCTGGACATTTAATGCCGGAAACCCTTTTTCCTGCATTACAAAGTTAGAAAAGTTTGGATGCTGGATTAGTATCATATAAATTCAAATCCTAGTCAAAACCATTACATTCACTTTCATTTTTCTCGGCTGGATATAGGATCGTTAACTTGGGAAGATAACACTGATTCCAAAAAGCCGGATTGATGAGACCCGTCAATTCGATGAGAGTAGCTCATCTGTATGAAGGGTAACACTGATTAGAAAAAACTGGCCTCGTGCCTTACTTGGACTTGTCCTTGATCAAGTTGATATATCCTCTTTCTCTTTCTTTCTTTTTCTTTCTTTGTTGTTTTTTTTTCTCTTTTTTTTTTCTTTTTGTTTTTTCGTTCTCTTTCTCTCTCTCTCTTTCTCTCTCTCTTTCTTTTTGTTTCTTTCTTTTTTTCTTTCTCTCTCTCTCTCGCTATCTCTTTTTCTCTTACGCTATCTTTTTCTCTTTCTTTTTCTCCTTCTTTCTTGCTTAATTTCTCTCCTGCTCTCTCTCTCTCTCTCTCTTTCTTTCTCTCCCTCTTTCAATTTCATTATCTTTCCCTGTCTTTCTTTCTTTATACCTCCTCTCTCTATCTCCCTATCTTTCTCTTTTTTCTTTCTTTCTTTCCGTTCCTCTCTCAATTTATTTCTCTCTTTTTTCCTTTCTTTCCCTTTCCCCTCCCTCTCTCTTTCTTTCTCCCCTTTCTCTCTCTATTTCTTTCACACCTCTCTTCCCCTCTCTCTGTCTCTGTCTCTCTCTCTCTCTCCCTTATCTTTCTCTAATCCCAGCCTCCGTATTTTTTTCTCTTAAGACATCTTCTCAATCAACCTTAATCTTTTTTTTTCTTTCCCTACAATTTTCACACTTTCAACCATATTTAGTTCACCTTTTCCATCATTTGGTTTGATTTAAAAACAAAAAAGAAACAGTTTACAATAATCTAACTCCCTGAGAGAAAGAAAAAAAAACATTTCGAGTGCGAGGGTGATGGAATTCCCAGAGGCGCCGTAGACAAATAATCGATTTTCCTAATTCGATCTTTACGAATAACCACATTGATCATTAATGTCGAAGACTTTTGATCTTTGAAAAAAAAGCCATGAAATATTCATTTTTATAAATTTTTTTAATTACTTTATTATACAGTTTGTTTTTCTATTGTTTGTTATTTGTTTTTTGTTTTTTCTGTTATTGGTTTGTTTGTTTTTTGTTTTGTTTTTGTTATTGCTGTAATACAGAGGTAAATGCTGCTCTTCTTATGACACTAAAATTGTAGTGTCATGAGTTGACTGGTGAAATTAATTAAATCTCTACTTATTTATATCAATTATAAGTAGATAAATTGTATAATTACGAAAATACTTAGATTTAAGTTGTAATAATTTTTTGAGATTCAGTGTACAAAAAGTTAAACGACAGTTAGTAATATTGAAAAACAGGCAAAAGTTTGACCTTTCAAACTTTTGCCGAAACTATAAACTATCTTAAGAAGGTGTGAAGAGTTGTCATCAAGTACTAAAACAATAGAAAATCTTTCTAGATTTTGATAAAATAAAAACATTTCAAATGTTTTTATTTTGACAGTTATCTGAGTAAGCCTGATTTAGGACACTGGGTGCTAGTTCGATACAAGGCCATTGGGAGGGGAGAAAATTAGAACCCAGATGATTAATTAATTAATATACTTGCGATTGGTTACTTTAGAATAACCAATCAAATACGAGCAAGGAAAGGGGTGTTTTTTAATTACGCCCCCGCCAGGGCTACCGCGCTTAACCATTGGTTAGTTCGGGATTGACCAATCATTTGCGAGTCCGGGGGAGGGACTCTCCGTCTTGCCCCCCTCCGTAGTCGTGGAGTGAATTCATTGGTCGACTGTCCCGATTGGCTGACCAATCAGAAAGCGTAATTCGAAGAATTCGGGTCCATAAAACCGCAAACACCCGAAGCAAAAATCGAGTTGGTTCACAAACCAAGTCCCCTGCTGACAATTCTGTCGTCGCCGCCGCACCTGCCATTTTTCTTTCGTTGATTGCCAGTTCCTTTCTTTCACCAGTCAGCTCTCCTCTCCTGCGTCTGATCGAATTTTTCTTCAAACTTTCTTTTTTCTTCAACTATTGTACACGTTAGTGTTACAATAAACTTTGTTATTGTTTTCTATAAACTGTCCAAGTTTTTCTTTGAGTTGCTGAACCCCTCAGCAACCCTTTGCGAACCCTTTCAGCAACCGCAAGACGATTCCACGAGCCAGACATCCCAAGCTCTCCTTTGTGGAACTTTCAATCACAACGTGGGCACAAAGGAAGGCATAACGGCTCGAGGTCTATGTGGTAGTCACTCTGGAACCGTGACCTCAATAAGACCACAACTGGTGCCTAGTAGACCAAGGATCAACCTGGATATAAAGACGCAATCCATGAGACGGGACATCACATTTTCGCGGCTGGCATAAAACGCATCTTAAACAGAAGACCCGGGACCAAGAACCAAAGAAAAAGAAAAAAAAAAAAAAAGAGAGTTCAAGAAATCTCAAGACACACACAGAAGAATAACGAAATACTGCTACACAAGGTAGGCGATAAATTCTTTCTTTCCTCTTGTTTTCTTTGGTCTGTACACAATTGTCGGCTTGTAATTAATAATGGCAGAGTCTAGCTTAGAGTCTAATTCTAACTCTAATTCTAATTCTAATTCTAATTCTAATGCTTTCCATAGAGTTCTTACAAATGGGTCAAAAATTCCGATATATACCGGTAAACCGTCCGAATTAAGGCCTTGGATGACAGCGCTATTAAAAAAACAGCGGATCTATAAATTACCAGATCCGGAGCTCGTCAACATGGCATATGATTTCTCGGACGGTATGGCGTCTGAATGGATAGGGGATTATCTGGAAGATCACCCGGATGTCTCCAGTGCGGATCTCTTCCAAGAGCTAAACGCGCAATTTGGTGAATTCGCCAATCCTACAGATGCTGCCCGGGCATTAATTAGAATAAAACAGAAACAAGGAGAAACTCTAGCAGAACTAGCTCATAGAATGATGAAGCTGGCTAGAATAGCGTATCATGACGCACAACAGAGAGAAGGTCTAGCTGTACAAGTACAACTAGCAGAATATTTTGTAGATGCTTTAATCAACCCCTTTATTAAAGAAGACGTAGCTAGAGCTAATCCCATAAATTTGACACAGGCATTGGCAGCAGCAAGAGAGAGCGAAAACCTATACGAAAGACTGAATCCACCAGCCGGGAGCGTTTGGAGAAATGCCCCAAGAAATAGAGCTGGATGGAATTCCGAAAGAACGTTTAGTGGGCATGGTTCTTGGGGCCCCCGTAGTGTGATGAGGATACCTAAAGAGGAAAATAAGGAGTGGTCCGGGGAGAGGAAATACCTTGCGTACCAGTCGCCTGGTGGCCGAGGGAAAAGTACTCATTTTATTAGTTATGATAGAAATCGCGAACAAAAAGAGATTCCACGAGAATACATGGGCCGGGAAACGTTTATAAGAACTAGCCATAATGATTCGGGGGAGACGTGTAGAAAGTGTGTAAGCGAAAACAGTCTGAGTGAGATAAAACAAAATAATAGAAGAGAAGATGGATATAGATCAGCTAGAAGGGGGAAAATAGATATTAACACTAGGCAAAAAACAAAAAATCAAAACCAGGGAAACCTGTAAGGGCCACCCTAGAAAATAGAAGGGTGGCCCGAAACCCTAGAAATAATCAAAGTGAGGGCATTAGAAAACAAAGTACTGGGATAAATATATTGAACAAGGAATATATTAATAAGACATTAAGAAAATGTCCAAAGGATAGAGCTCAAGAAAACAAACCTTCACGTGAAGAATCAGAAGACAAACAGGGATCTGGGATGGTATGCGACGTTACTATAGGAAAAAAAGAAGTAGATGCCCTCATTGATACGGGGTCCGAAGTTTCTTTAATAAAAGCAGCCACATTTGAAGGATTAAAGTTGGTTACAAAAAAATTTGAGAAATCGGACTTATTCATAACTCAAGCTAACGGGCAGAAGATACAACTACAAGGAATGTGTCAATTACCAGTAGAAATAGCTGGGATAAAAAAGTTGTCAAAATTTTATATAGCACCAGACTTAGACAGATCAATGATATTGGGAGAAGACTGGTTAAAACAAAATGGTGCGCAGATAAATTTTGATCCGAATTTCTTAACAATAAACGGGATAGAGATACCGTTAGGTAAAAATGTTGATGAGCTAATCACAGTCTATACTGAGGATGATGTTAGGCTGCCTATATTAGCCTTAAAAGATATAAGGCTTCCCCCAAGAACTGCTATGTCTTGTCAAGCCACGATAAAGACAAATACGCCAATACAAAAAAGACTCTATCTAATAAGGCGAATCGACGAAGACAGTCCAAATGAAGTCACTCTTTGTGACTCAGTGGTTAATGGGTCAGATACCATTCCCATACTTTTGGCTAACACTGCCAATAAAACTATTAAAGTCGAACAAGGAGAAGAATTGGGCTATGCGTGCCTCGCAATAGGTAAGGAGAAGTTGAAAATGGGGCGTTCTCACGAAGATGAGAATAACGAAGCAGGAATAAAAAATGAAGATATTATAGTTCCTAAATCGTATAGAGGTAGGATCAGTAAGCTCTTGAAGGCCAATCGAAGTGTGGTTGCCAATACAGATAAAGAGCTGGGGCGGACACAAACTGTCCAAATGAAAATAGACACGGGTGACCACCCCCCTATAAAATTAAAGCCTTACCGAACTCCAATCCACAAGCGGAAAGTGGTTGAAGAAGCAGTAAGGGAAATGCTGGAGTCCAAGGTGATAGAACGTTCTAAATCTCCTTGGAGTTTCCCAATAGTCATTGTGAATAAAAAAGACGGTGGACATCGGTTTTGTGTAGATTTTCGGGCACTAAACAATATTACGAAGCCACTAGCCTACCCGCTGCCATTAATCGACGACATATTGGCACTACTGGGAAAATCGGCCTGTTTTTCCACCCTTGATTTGAGGTCAGGATACTGGCAGGTGGCGCTTGATAAAACAGACCGAGAGAAGGCCACATTCGCTTGTCACCAAGGACTTTTCCAGTTTCGCGTTATGCCGTTTGGGCTTGCTAATGCACCTGGAATATTCCAGCAATTAATGTCCGTCGTACTCGAGGGATTGGAGCAGTTTACGATGGCATACTTGGATGACATTTTGGTCTTTTCAAGTAATGTTGAGGACCACTTCAAGCACTTGCAGGCTGTATTTGACAGACTAAAGCAACACAATTTGAAGTTGAAATTACCTAAATGCCAATTCCTAAAAGAAGAAACAAAGTATCTAGGTTTTGTCATCAACAAAAATGGTATAAAACCCGATACGGATAAAATTGAAATAATCCGGTCTATGCCTGAACCGAAAACTGTACGACAAGTGAGGGGATTTATAGGTGCTATAGGGTATTACAGAAGATTTATACCTGCATTCTCAAGTATAGCATGTCCACTAATAGCACTCACAAAGAAGTATGCTAGGTTTAAATGGTCAGAGGAGTGTCAACGTTCATTCGATACACTCAAGAATCAATTAACGGCCATTCCTTTATTAACGTATCCTGATTTGACTAAGCCTATGATATTATACACAGATGCAAGCGACAAATGCATAGGGGCTTGTCTGACCCAACCATGTCCCGGAAGGGATGGTCCGGTACCAGGAATACCTGAGGAAATTCCTATTTATTTTCTATCACACGCGCTAAGTGAAACTGAACAAAGGTGGCCAGTAATAGAAAAAGAAGCATATGCTATAATATATGCCCTACAAAAATTAGATTATTATCTAAATGGGGCCACCTTTATAATTAAAAGTGATCATAAACCTCTTCAGTACTTACTAACAGCGGATTGGGAGAATAAGAAAATTAAGCAATGGGCGTTGAGAGTTAGTGAGTACAATTGTAAGGTCGAGTACTTGTCCGGTAAGGAAAATACTTGTGCAGACTTACTATCGCGTATTCCTAATAAATTGAAATCAGAATCAACAAGGGTGGAACAGGTGGATGATAAGGCGTACGAAATAAACGTGCTAAACTCGCACAAATTGCAAGATAGGCCAATTTTGGATGATACAGGTCTTAAAACTAAGGAGGATGAGTTACAAAAGTACAAAGGACCAATGTCCGGGAAAATACAAGAAGATGAGGAAATTCAGGCTATCAAGGATACTATAAAATCAAAGAAGGCCCCAAGGTCTTGGGATGATAAATATCTAATACAAGAAGACGTGCTATATTACCTGTCTGGTAAAGGTGAGGATATAAGACCTCGTATGTACGTAGCCAAATCGATTAGAGGGTATATACTGAAAGAATGTCATGACAAGTTAGGTCACCTGGGAGTAGACAAAACCCATGACCTCATAAGTAAGAGATATTATTGGCCAGGCTTATACAGGGAAGTCAATAAATACATAAATCAATGTGTGAAGTGCCAATCAAGAAGTAGTAGGCATAGTCTCTCGCCAATTCTGGAAACTGATATTCCTTCCTACCCTTTCCAAAAAATTAGTATGGACATCTCTGGTCCTTATGGGGAAACGTTACAGGGAAATTTGTATATAGTCAGCTTCGTAGACTGGCTAAGTAACTGGCCTGAAGCCTATGCAATCCCTGATAAAAAGGCCCAAACTATCGCAGACCTGATCTTAACGGAGATATTTCCCAGGTATGGAGCTCCATTACAGTTGGTCACAGATAATGGCCCTGAAAATATCAATAAGGTTATGAGCGAAACATTAAATAGTTTAAATATCCAACATATAACTACGTCTCCATATCACCCTCAAAGTAACTCCAAAGTTGAACGCTTCCACAGATTCTTGGGAGATATATTATCAAAACTTACTGAGGGGAACAGCGAAGATTGGGATTTGCACTTGAATCAGGCATTGGCCGCTGTTAGATTCTCAATAAATGAGACAACCCAATTTTCACCATACTTCATGCTATACGGGCGTGATGTAGTTCTACCCGTGGATAATCTTCTTAAGCCCCGAAGAAAATATATGGGAGAGGACCATCATAAACTTATCCTTGAACAGCAACATAAGGTTTTTATTCAGGCTCGAAGGAGAATTGAGCGAGCCCAGAAAAGAAGAAATAAAAGAGAGAATCAAAATAGAATAGATAAGAAACTCGACGTAGGGGATCCTGTATATTACAAAGCACACATTAGGCAAGGGAAACTAGATATGAGATGGAGACCTTATTACCGCATAGTAGAGAAAAATGGGCCTGCTTCATTTATTATATGGGACCAAGTAAGTGGCACAACCAAAAGAGCTCATGCCAATGACTTGAAACTGGCGGAAATCGAGGAATGGAAGCTCCCATCGAATAAAAAACGAGACGGAAGAGCTAGGAAATCACGTTGGGTTGTTCCACCTCCTGAGACTGATTCTGATGAAGAATTCCAGATCCAAATCATACCCTCTACCCCAGAACAAGTCGAAATTTCCCATCCGGTTCAGGAGGCAGAGAGGCTCATTACCTCAGATTCAGAAGCTCGGGAAACGGATGATGAGCCTCCGTTATCAGAACCTATAAGAGAGGAACAAGAGCCCACAATAGAATCCGAGGTGCCGTTAAAGTATAGGCTGAGGAGTTCAAAAAAAATGTTAAGCCAGATATAAAATAGCTAAAATTTTCTGCTTATCTCGGCTTACCCATTCTGTTAGATTACACCTTAGTAAAACTAGGTCCATATTCTATCTCTTCGCAGATATGGATGGAAGAAATCTGTTCGTGGTCTTGATGCTAGTCATGACGGCTGAAGCCTGGACCCGTGGTCGTAACACCATATTTCGTAAAACAAGTGAAGTGGCAATTTCAAGGTCCAAATGGTTAGTAGCTCTAACCATAGATTTAAAACCCTATAATGAACTAGTTGGGCATATAAAAAAAGAATTAGACGAAAGTACTGCAGCACTAAGGAAGGTTGAAAAAACCTGCATAGGTAACAGTCCTAATAATTGCTCAAATTTGTGGTGCCTTTTATTAAACGACATAGACGAGTTAAAACATTACTGGATAACTATAGAAGATTACATGAAGGGGCTCAGGGCACTAAAAAATAGAAAAAAGAGGTCAGTACTCCCAATAATGGGAAAAGCCTTAAATGTACTTTTTGGAACCGTAACGGAAGAGGAATTAACAATCATAAGGGACAAACTAGCTAACGTTGAAAAGGATAAACAAACATTAATTAGAGTAGAAGAAAGTAGTATATCAATTATAAACATTACACGAATTGAGCTCGAAAAAGAACGTAGAGATATCAATTGGTTGCTGAAGAACGCACAGGAGATGAGGGGAGAATTAGGCAATGTCACGAAGGAGTTAATGACCGTAGTATTAGAATTATCACAGTGCATAAAGACTTATTTTAAATTATCGTTTGCCATTAACCGAGTACGTCGAAAGCTTCAGTCCTTCCTCTTGTCCCTCCAACACTTGAGGGACCAACTAGACATGCTGTCGTTGGGCCATTTATCCCCAAGTATAGTGGACCCAGATAACCTAAGGAAATATTTGATGGAGATCCAGGGTCAACTGCCACATTACCTTAGACTCCCTATTAACCCAAAAGTAGAACTGTGGCACTACTACAATTCCTTGGGTTGTGCAACCCTTATCGAGGAGGACAGTTTATTGGTTTTGGCACCCGTACCTTTGTTTGACACTAGAAGGGTGTTTGAGGTGTTTAATGTTGTCAATTTACCTATTCCTTACCCTGAGGCTGGTCTAGGGTTACATCTAGTAGCTAAGTATAGATTAGAAGCCTCAGACCTAGCGTTCAATTTAGCAAGGACAGAATTCGTACTACTGTCCGGGAAAGACGCCGACAGGTGTAGGAATAGGCTTAAAACATGCATAACCAGCAGTCCCATATATATAACTAATACTCATTCCCTGTGCGTTGTTGAGTTATTTAGAGATAACGCCCAAGGAATAAAAAGAAACTGTCAGGTAGAAATTATGGCTAGTACGATGTTACCACAGGCTGTGAGTTTAACTGATGGGATATGGGCTGTAGCCACAAAATCCAAGATACAACTGACACAGGTATGCAAAGAGAAATCATCAACGCGAGAAGTTCTACCTCCCTTGACCACTCTGGAAATTCCAATGAGCTGCACCGCATATGGGGATAGGATAATACTCCCACCATACTACCAGGCAAAAGAATCATTTGAATTAAGAGATTCTTTCTTGCAGTTAGCCAATGTCTCGGTTAAGGTATGGGCCAAATTATGGGAACCCTTGACGTTGAATTTTTCTAGTACTACATTGAAAAAGATCCCTAAATTGTTAGGACCACTGACCCAGATAAATCTAGATGAACTCGCAAACAAGCTAAAAGAATTAGAAAGAGGAACGCCTTCAAATGAAAATAAAGAGTCTATTTTGTGGATAGTATTAATAATAATAATAAGTGTAATAATGACTGCCATAATAACAGGGTTCATTGTATTTAATTGCATAATGAAAATTAAAGGTAAAAAGCCGACAGTGTCGCGCAGAACCAGAAAAGAGGGGAAGAAAGAATTGGCCACTGAACAGCAACAGGAAAATGAAATAGAAGAAATGGAGATGGCATCATGTCACGTACAACAACCAGTAACCGCATCAGAAGAACCTTTTCGGTTGTCAACAATTCAGTTACATGCCGGATAATTATACATAAGTCGAGAACTTACACACAAAAAAAAATGTGTGCTTATATATATGTATATATTACTTGCATCATTATTAACACCTTTTTTTGTTGTTTTGAATGAAAAAAAAATAATTAAATGTATATATCCATGTATACACATGAATAAACAGAAAAAACAAAAAAAAAAGAAAACGCAACATTACTGGTCAATTAAAGACTGAAGAAATAATTTTTCATTTTAATTTGTTTTACATTGTAATACACACCCACACACACAAACACAAAAAGAACTATTGTTCATGCAAAAACACTTGTGTCTAATTACTTTACCTTCCTCATGATTTGCTTTTATTGTATCTGTATTGAAATAATAATTGATTTGTTTGAAGTCACAGTTTTATTCTCCTGGACAATGAAAAAATGGATTGTTCATTTAAAATTGCTGGACATTGAAAAAATTATCGGACATTCAAGAACACTACTGTTTAATTATTCCATTATCCTCATAATTTGCTGTTAAAGTTTATTTGAGTAATAATTAACATGTTTGAATTCTTTTCTAATCTATCAAAAGAATTCAAAAAAAAAAGGTATGGGAGGAAATATGACACTAAAATCATAGTGTCATGAGCTGACTGGTGAAATTAATTAAATCTCTAATTATTTAAATAAATTACCAGTAGATAAATTTTATAATTACCAAAAATACTTAAATTTAAGTTGAAACAAATTTTTTAGATCCAGTGTATAAAAATTAAACGGTCGTTAGTAACATTGAAAACAGGCAAAAGTTTGACCTTTCAAACTTTTGCCGAAAGTATAAACAATTTTAAGCAGGTGCGCGGAGTGTCACTAAGTACCAAAACAATAAAAAATCTTTCTAGATTTTGATAAAATAAAAAACATTTTAAATGTTTTGATTTTGACAGGTATCTGAGTAAGCCTGATTTAGGACACTGGGTGCAAGTTCGGTACAAGGCCATTGGGGGGGGGAGGAAATTGGAGCCCAGATAATTAATTAATTACGGTACTTGCCATTGTTTACTTTAGAATAACTAATCAAATAGGAGCAAGGAAAGGGGTGTTTTTAATTACTTCCCCGCTAGGGCTACCACGCTTAACCATTGGTTAGTTCGGGATTGACCAATCATCTGCGAGTCCGGGGGAGGGACTCTCCATCTTGCCCCCCCTCGGTAGTCGTGGCGTGAAATCATTGGTCGACCATCCCGATTGGCTTACCAATCAGAAAGCGTAATTCTAAGAATTCGGGTCCATAAAAACACAAACATCCGAAGCAAAAATCAAGTTGGTTCACTAACCAAGTTCCCTGCTGACAATTCTGTCACCGCCAAACCTGCAATTTTTTGCTGATAGCCATTCTATTCCACCAGTCAACTCTCATCTCCTGCGTCTGATCGAATTTTTCTTCAAACTTATTTTTTCCAACAATTGTACACGTTAGTGTTACAATAAACCTTGTTATTGTTTTCTTCATACTGTCCAAGTTTTTCTTTGAGTTGCTGAACCCTTCAGCAACCCTTTCCGAACCCTTTCAGCAACCGCAAGACGATTCCACGAGCCAGACATCCCAACTTTTAAAATTTTAACTTTTAAATCACAACGTGGGGCACAAAAGAAGGCATAACGGCTCGAGGTCTATGTGGTGGTCACTCTGGAACCGTAACCACAATAAGACCACAATTGGTTTGTCATTTCTCCTGTGAACTAGGGTACAGGTTCACATGTGAGTAGGCTGACACTTTGCTAAACAATTATAGGCGGTCAAAACTTCTATCTGACCAACGTTAAAACTAATGAATGATTCTAGCAAGATAAGAACAATCTAAATCGGTTTATAGAATAATGAGCTTACTTAGTTCTTTTAAGGTAGGTAGGTGCAAAGATTTGTCAAGGGGGTTTCAAAAATCGACAACACTTGGGAACGGCCTTAACATTGTATCACAACAAAGACGAGAAAAAGACTCTGAATAATCTAAAAATATTTTACATTTGTCTGGTGAGGATCGATAATTGATGTTGTTTGTATTTATCGGACTACTATTCTCATTTTAAATGTCCGATAAATACAAACAGTATCAATTATCAATCCTCACCAGACAAACGTAAAATATTTTTAGATTATTCAGACTCTTATTTTTCTTTGACTTCTAAATTATATTTTAGAGTTTGCGAGATATGTTGGTATTTAATCGTGTATAGATTTTTCAGATTGCGACTCTCAGTTTGCGTAAAAATAAGTAAAATTTTGACGAATGCAACATTCAAACTCAACAATCTAACGCATAATTCTGGATTTAGAACAGGAAAACAGAAATTTATCGGTTTAGACAAAAAGTATTAAGAAGGCGCGTTTAGGTCTTATTTCGAACAATTTCTTCTTAACATTTTAATTCTATCTCCCATCATTTATTAATTCAAAATATTCTACCGCCACCACTTGAAAAGCTTATTCAGAAATTTTCGTATGTATGTCCGACAAAAATAAATAAATAAAACTCATTATTGAAATATGTGAATGGGTTATAAAAGAACCTTCATATTCCCCAAATCCTAATCTTAAACAAGCTTTTTGCCTTAATGTTTTGAATTGTTTTTAGATAAAGACTTCATATAAAAATAGATTATCATGGAGGTCGGCTGAAACCTTTTTTATGATATATAATCAAAATTTCCAAACCCTTTTCACGTTAAAGAGACGACATAACCATTGAATTGTGGTGAAATTACTTATACCGCCGTATTTGTTCAGTTCGATTTCTTATTCTTATTCTTATGATTCTTCTTATTCTTATTCATTCTTCGTTTTTTCTCATCTGGACAAACATACAAAAAAAAAGTCATGAAATTAATTAATTTTCATATAATTAGAAACAGAAGGAAATTTACAGACATATCCATTTTTTAGCACGACTCATAAATTATATCAACATATCCTTACCGCCACGATCTTGGATTTAAATTACGGGAATCTAGTCAGGTCTAGATATTTATTTGAGCATTTCTTTAGACAGGCAAATACACCAAAAAGATTAAATTATAAAACCAAACACCATTTAGATTATATTTTTATCTTTAGAATTTTTTCATTTATTGATATCAAATTTTAATTCTTTCCTAATATTTGTTAAAAATTAAAAAAAAAAGTTGCTTTTTTCTATGTTTTCTATTTACATCAAACATATTTATTTTGGTATATCTCAGTTTTCATATCACTTTAAGCCAGCGCTAGAATTTCTGTATTTTTTGTATGTTTTACTCAGAATACAATACTTTTAATCGTTTTTTTTATAATTAATAACCTGCGAACCACAGTCTTTTTCCGTAGATTAGATCATGCTGCATTAAGCTTCAATTGTATTCAACAGCAGTAAAACAGCACAGTAATAACAATAACTGTGTACTTGTAACATGCTGTAAGTTATTTAAAAAAAGGAAGATAGCTGTTCGTAAATTGTATCAGGCCATTGTATCGTTTAGAATATTACTAAAAAAAGATAAAAATAAAAACACAATCAGTTTCTAGATTTCAATCTGAATTATCTAAGCCAAGGCGGTAATATTTTTTATTTACTCTCATATTTTCTTCAAGATTAATTTTGGAGAAGGTGAAAGAAAAAATACTAATAAAAATCATGATTAATTCTTTATATCAGCACCGTTAGGTACCAATCTTTTTATTAATACAATATTTGCTATTCCATATGAAAAACATGAAATCAGGATTATTTTTAACATTTTGATTGGCTAATAGAACAGCATTTATTCTTCCTCAACAAAACAAAAAAATTTTGGGTTGAATAAACGTTAATAATAGATATATAAACGAGAATTCGTGTACCTATTAACGTTTATTTCTATAAGCTTTAGATTTAGCCTTGTCTAGAAAAACAATTTTACGAGTAGCAGTTGTTTTACAACCTTGTATTGTGACTTTATAATCTCGTTTAAAATCTATTATTTCTGAATAACATTTCTTTCTTCTAGAAAGATAAAACTCTGAATTTCGTCATATTAATAGCAGAGTAATATAATAATTTTTCTATAATTTTAATAGAATTTGAACAAATTAAAAAAAAAGATAACAAATTATCTAAAATATTTGTATGTCAATTATGAAGAAAAGAACAACTTAATAAATTTAATTTTTCACTTAATAATCGATGAAAATTTCATATGGATTGGATTGTTTCCCGATTTTGGTAGATTTGTAAATAATGATCCCGTTAAGAAAAACTACAAACACTGAGTTGACGACATTAGACTACATTAAAAGTCACAAAGCTTTGCTATAAGAGTAACGTTTTTTCCAATCTTTCAATCGAATTTAGTTTTTGTTATTAAAGAAAATTTATTTATTATTATCAGACTTTGTTTCAAAGGGAAGTATTTCGACAAATAAATTCATTTAATAATTTTTTAAAGAATGAAGAAATGATTTTCCAAAGCAAGTATTAATCATTTCTTTAGAATAAAATTATTTTCTGTTTATTCACAAGTGCTCTAAGCTCCGTCGCTGGCGCATTTTAGAAATTAATGAACACTATTTAACCCAATATGTTTTAAAGAAATTACTTATTTATTCTATTATTTTATATTATTACTTAAATTTCATCTATTTATTTTTTAAATTTAATTTTAAAATAAGCTAGCACTTAGACATAGAAACTATTCTAGCACGTTATAGCACATAATGTTGTAACGATAGCTAAACATTTGAACCAGCGTAATATCAAACTGATATCATTTCGATCCTAGCTAGAGACAGATTTATTATTTTTAGAACTGTACTGAAGACTCGTAAATGGCGAAACAAACCTATATGCAGATTGCAACAGTTTCATTAGCTTCTATCCTTGCGATAATTCTTAAAAGAATGAAATTCTATGCCTAATACAGGATTAACAGTGTTTGTAAAGTGAGAATCTTTTACAAGTGGATTTCCATTTCGGTTGAAGGTAGGTTTGTTAGGATAAAATTTACTGCATA
>JAUZSX010281706.1:0-14825 GCA_034780655.1 Idiosepius hallami
GGTAAAAAAAAAACAAAAAAATATATAGAGAGAGAGAGGGGGGAGAGAGAAAGAGAGTGAGAGTCAGAGAGAGAGAGAGAGTGTGTGTGTGTGTGTGTGTGTGTGTGTATGTGAGAGAGAGAGAGAGAGTGAGAGAGGTTTGAATAACAGTACATTGATATAGATTACAAATATCTTTTATTTTTTATTGTTAACAATTTTTTGTTTATATTTTTTAAGCGAAAATAAATAAAATCTAAAAAATTGTACATTTACGGTACTGCTATATTCAATAATAGGCTTTCTTAACTAACTTAGTAGCAAGTCCCTGACGCCTAGGCGCCCAGACAGACCCAGCAATTCCTCTAGTATAGCAATATTTTTTCGTGCAATAATATTGAGATTTCTGTTTGCGTCAGCGTGTGATGGCCTATCTGCCTAGAAGATGATAGAAAATAACGTAGAAAAGAAAAGGGCTTCTTTGGCAATCTTTTACCCGATTCAATCACACTCTATACCCTTCTTAAACCAGATTCTTTCTGTTCGTGTTGTCTTATCACTGCCTGCCAGGCTGGAGGCCTACGTGCCCAGTAGACGCCTGTTTTAATTTGGCGCAACAATATATCAATCTTGATCTTATGAATGTAGGAAGCCCAGAAGGAAATGCCAGCCTTAATTTTGGATGAGCCCTCAAGATCTCGCACGGAAGTTTATTGTCAAGACTACTTCTCCAGCTAGGCACACCTTTGATAAAAAAAATTGCTTGCTTTCTCAGTTTGGAAAAAAACATGTCTAATAGACATTGCATGATCTTATAGATACAATCTATGTATTGTTTGTTTGTTTGTTTTAGTTTGACGGCATATCAACCTTTTTATGTCATTTAATTCTGAAAACAATCAATTTTGAGAAACATTTTTTTGTCCACACGTATTTTTTTTAATATCACAATATGTACCCTTTAACCCATAGCTGGAATGTGGGGATTCAAAGTCTATTTATCTGTTTTACTATGTGTTTTTTTTTTGGGGGGTATTTTAATCCTGAATTAATTAATATACATAGAAATTTCACAGTTAAATCTAAACTTATTTATAAATAGAAATTTTTCTCTATGAGAATGTCTACATGTGCCTGTGCCTGTGCATATGTATGTGTATGTGCATATTACTGCGAGTGAGTTTGTTCCCAGTGAACTCCGAAACGGCAGTGCCAATTTTTAAAAAATTCATACGGATTTACTTTAAATATTTGGAAATGATATATTGATACATATACATATACATATATATATATCAGAATATTCTTGTTTCAGAATGGTAAGTATCAAAAATTGATAATAAAAAATCAGCTTCTAAAAAGAAAAGTGACGTTACGATTAAGAATTAAACCGTGAAAATTGCGATTTTGAATGACGTTAGAGCATCGGTTTCACACGATGTCGAAACCTAGTTTGGAATGGTAATAGGTTTTACTGATGAATTTAATCCAGTATAAAATTGAGACAGCTGCCCGGACGATGTTATAAGCAGGGCTATGACAATATGCTTTTATGAAAAAATAATCTACTCGTTACTTGTCTATTTTGTATTCTTGCCATTTAGTTTAATTCTAAAGTTATTTGTAGGGATGTGACAATATGCTTTTATTATAGATTCTGCTAATCCTAGGTGTGAGGACCAGGATGGAGCGGATTGTGCTGGAGAATTGCGAAGAGACTTGTTATCACTATCACTCTAGTGTAAACCACTGGTCAAGAACAGCATGCAAGTGTTGCGTGTGACCGGTATGAGAATTCAAAATAATGATAACAATAATAATAATAATGGTGTCGTTTGACAGGAATGGAACTGAGCTTGCTGGAGCTTATGAGATTACTCTGACTCTAGTGAAAGCCACTGGTTGCTAGGCATGCAATTTCTTCGGTGGGTGATCTCATTAAGATAATAATAACTCTGTAATGTTTTGGGGAAAGTTTGATGATATTCGAGGATTTTTATCGAAAATATTATTCAAAATATGACTCATTTTCTTTCTTTTATATAAAAGTAGTTAATTACGCAGACAGCCTGCAGTTAGCTGATTACCACGGGGCCATTTTTTTTTAGTAAAAATGTGCCACAAGAATTTGGAAAATTATCTTTCTAATTTAAAAAGAAATCGACCTGACATTAAATAGGTTTGCGCGCGGGCGTGCCGGCGTGAAACAGTCAGTTAGTGATAGCGTTTCAAATACATGCATAAGTATGGATTATAATCGGTCGAAAACCAAAACAAGTTAGGCACAAGGCCAGTTCTTAGTGCTCATCATATTACCGTCTTTTTTTCTTTTTTTAACTAATCAGTATTCTTCACCTAGATAAGTTACTATCATTAATTGAAGGGCCTTATCTATCCGGGTTTTTAGAATCAGTGTTTTGAGAAATATACATTTTTTAGTGGAAAGATCTTTTGTTGAAATGTCATCATTTCATTTTGGTGTTGTCCCTTTTATCTTGGAAAAATATTGACAAGTACTTCAGAAACATTCTTTTAGCTTTGGTTTTCTCTAAAATATTTCTCTAATCAATTTAATGAATACAGTCGATTACACATCTTATTGTAAGAGAGCTTTTCGCAATCTCAGAGTATTCTGAGACCCCCAGTCATCACCCTAGGTGGTAACTCTAATCGAAGACATTATTTAGCACTTTGGTTGGTTGTTTTGAGGGAGGATGGGGGGAAAGGAAAAGTCTTTCAATTCGAATGCTTAATGCATTCGATTGATCATGCTATGAACCACCGACCAGCCTGCTACTGTACTTGATATTCCTAATAAATTACGCAACTTAATACTGAAAAGGCTCTACATTGCCGAGCTACGGTGATCTGGTGGTAACTGATGTCTTAAACGTGACTTGACCGTTTAAAAATACTGACATATTCGATTTTAGCACCAGAGTTTGCTATCGGCAAACTTTGAATGTTTCCGGTAACATCCAAGTGATGAGCAAGTAGTTTTTTAGCAGAGGGGTACGAATTCTTGACCAAACAACATTTGAAAAAAAAAAACATGAAAGTTCCATTTCCTGGTCTTCGCGTTCTATCCATCTTTTAATTTCATTTCCCAGAAGACCAAAAAAAAAAAAAAAATGGTTGGCACTCCTCATTCTTTCTTAACTTTCGAAATGGCGAGAGAAAAAACATTTCGAAAAAATAAGTATCCTTTCAAGTTTCATCGTCTGTCCCAATCATCTGCCCCAGAAAGATGGACAACAATGTTACAATGATAATCGAAAATTGAACATTGAAATCAAACTGTGTAGAAAAGCATCAAATAATATAAATGGCATACACAACAACTTGGTTTATTGCGATAAACATTCTGTTTATACAGCCGAGTGTGAAGATTTAAAATATTCATGATGTGCTAATTGTCTGCGTTACATTCTCATATATCAAATTGCATCAACCTCGAAAGTTGACCAATCTCTAAACTTGCAAAATTTCGGGAATGTTATTTTTTTCTGTTGATGGGTAGTGTTAGACTAGATTTTTTTAAAATTAGATATTAATCAGATAGATTTTGAATTTAAAGCACGGACTTCTCTAGAATTGTTAGCTTATTTCGTATTTGTACACTCAGCTATTGTGTCATGAATAATAGAAATTGACGTGCATACATGGAGGGAACCCAATGTGATTGAAACCACTACCTTTAGAAAATTTTTATCTATAACTCTCTTAGGATAAGGACAACAGTCCGTAAAAATAGATTCACAGATTATGAAGCAATGACCCGATAAGTATTTTGGATTCAATTTACTTTAAATTTAGTTAATATCTGATGAATTGATTAATATAAATTATTTTTTATGACATATGTAAAATTTATTGAAAGTATAAGACTATTCTGCTTAAAACCTGTGAAAAATTTCGCCCTGATCTAAGATGCATTCATTGTTCCTCATAACAATAAATCCAGCCTTAAGAGTAAATAAATGTATGTTATTGTTTATATCTATCATTTTTCGTATGAATTAATTGCCAACTTTTCTTATTGAAATGTATCCATTACCCCATATCATGGTTCTTAAGCGATATGGAGACGGAAAGAACCAAGGGTTAACCAGTTGGGAATATTTAGTAATCACATAGCTATCGGTTAAACTTGTATCGTTATAATACCACAAAGCCTCATCTCAAAGGATTCACCATAAATTTTTTTACAAATATTAACTTTCTCCTCATTTGTAATATAATAATTAATATTATAGATGCTAATCCTTATTTCATAAATTGTGTCGCTATCTTTATGTAAAGTTTTTTTTAAATTTTTTATTTATCTATTTTTTTTAGAACGCTGTAGTGAGTTTCTAGAATGGAGCTTCACAATAGCAAAAGATGACGAACTCCAGAGACCACCCTCTTTCATTTATGAAACAAAGCTATATTCTGTTGATTCAGTAGTTTTTTTCTCCTTAATCTAAAATCTACCAAGGGCCAAGGATATAAAGACTAAGAAATATCGTCATTATCTCGTTCTGTCAGTTATTCAGAAGGACACGTACGAACGACCAATTAAAAGATAGAATGCAAAGGAACTCATACTCACGTATTCAATCTCATGGACAACACAAGGACAGAGATGTCCGTGCACAAACACACAAGCAAACTTCCCTTCGAGCAAATAATTTTCTCGTAAAATAAATGAGAAAAGTAGCGAGTGGATCGCTGATACACATTACAAAACCAAATAATTATCATGGAACGTGTTAACAATTAGTCCGAAAGGCACTATTTGGTTTTTCTTTCTTAATTACAAGTATTCATGCATTACACACTGGCACAAATGCACACAAAAATACATTGACTCCCATGAATATCGATAAATATCTGCATTAAATGATATCTAAACCAGGATTTTTCCGAACATTTTTAGGTCCGTGCTCTCTGGTTTTAGAGCAAACTGTTCTCTCTCAACTCCATAAACACATGAAAGCTTTTTATCAAAGTCAAAACAATATTAAAAACAAAATATGTATTTTCAAAAAATAATATAGTATACAAACTCGACTTTGTTAGGTTGTAAACATTTTATTTATTCTTGAGAATAATCCAAACATTTTCTTCTCAATTAGTAAATATTAAACACAAAATATGCTTTTCAAAAATAATAATTAATTAACCATATTTTTGCTTTTCATAATTACCCATGATTATATACTTTTTTTTATTTACCCTCCAACTGCCTATTTTTGCGTTACCACTCCCCAACCACTTCTAACTCTAGTGGTTGTTCTAAAAATATTGCCTCCCATTTTTATTCCACTGGAAAAGATCAATGGGGTTGAAATTGCATTTTTTTAATAACTGAAATTATTTATGTTCTGAAAGTTTCATTTCCCTTTTGCAGATATTGCCAGAATGAGATTCTAAGAAAGCAAATCCTGTCATAGACGTGCACCAGAAGCAAAGAAGTGTCATTGAATTTCTTCCTACAGAAAAAAATTGAACCGAACAACATTCGCTGGGTATTTTTTACGAAGCTGATACAATTAATATTCAGACACCAATTGCGTCAGCTTCGTAAACAATCTCACAGTTAAAAGATGCTTTTGTCAATTTCAGAGTAGCGATAGAGATGTGAGTGACAAAGCGTGCTCAGGACACGAAAATGGAACACCTTGTTCATCGCTGGCAAAGTGCATCGAGAATGGAGGCGACAATCTAAAAAAAGTAAATTCTGAAGCACAAAAAAATCACTCGTGTTAATGGTACAAACCCTCTTTCTAATTCTTCAACCTTTAAAAATAACTTATAAGCAGAGATATGACAATATTCTTTTATCAAAGAATAAGCCTATCATATCCCTAGCTATTAGGGATGTGTACTTTGTCACAGTTTTACTAATAAGTAGAGAATTAAAAGAAATGGTAAAATCGCAAAATATTCAAGTAATGACAAACATAATATTTAATAAAACCACTTTATCACAGGTGCCATTACTTTTGGAACGACCCTCGTAGAAAATTAAATTCTGGAATATAAAAGATCACACGTTTTAATGGTACCATTCCTTTTTATGTAGTTTTTCAAATTTTAAGAAAAAGTTGTATTACTTTTGAAACGAGTTTCGTATTTTAGTTACAAATAGTTATCTTTGAGTACAATAAAATTAAGATAAAAAATACGTTTTCTGTTTGCTTACTTAACTAATCAATCAATCAATTGATTAATTAATTAATTAATTAATTAAACCCCATTCTCTTTTACTACGTATCTGTTTGTTCTTCTATTTTCTTTATTTTTTTATTGTCATACATAGTTATTTATAATGAGTTTATTTCATTTAAATTGATTTAACTTTGTCAGCAAAGGTTCGTGTTTTTTGTTAGCAGTCTATTTAGTTTGTTTTTACGTGTTATGTGAATGTTTCTTTTGAGTATGTTTTCAAACATGTTTCTTGTAAAAATAATAAATAAGTACATAGTCGCTTAGTGCGAGAGAAAGAGAGAGAGAGAAAGAGAGAGGGAGTGAGGGAGAGGGGAGGGATGGAGAGATAGATAGAAGAGATAAATATATTATGAAATATAGAGCTATGCAAAAAATATTTCATGTACGTTACTATCTTATTGAGCACTTTGAATTATTATTTATTTATTACATAAGCTATGAAGTAAAGCCCTGTCTACTCTTTTATAGTGGGAGTAAAGCACTCTACGATGGGTTAAAATAGTGGTTTAGATTACTATTTACCCGGTTATCTCGTGGCTGAGAGGATAGGGTAATCGAACTATGCAGTGTCGGTAGGGGCTTCGATCCTGACCAAAAGATTTTGTTATGACATGTAAATCAGTTGAAGGTCATTTAAAGATTAAAAAAGCAAAAAAAAAAAAAAAAACGCTGAAAAGTATTCTTAAGAAATTTCGTAAGTTTTCTAAGGAATTTCATTCTTTGATGAAGACATTTTGATGAACAGTCCTAAAAAATATAAAATTAGCATATTTCTATTAATAATGATTTAATACATTTTTACGTTTGAATTGGACACACACGTGCGGGCGCGCGTACGCAAGCAGACGAAGACATTCGTTGCTTAGCTATATTGCTAAAGGGTTACTTGAATTTCATAAATATTATTTTATAAACGGTAAATACTCATCATTTATTCCTTTCATAGATATTAAATATATTAATATTATTAACGTTTTTAATGTTAATTTTTAATAAATTAGTTACATATAATTATTTTTTCTGTTTCTACAATCTCATTGAGCTACAGAATTTATGTATTTTTTAAATATTATTTTATAATTATTATTTTTAATACATACATAAATGTTCCCCATACGCATTGCGTTGCTGTAACGATGAAAGAATATTTGATATGAACATTTTGCTATGATTAACGCATAGGATAAAAAAGAAAGCAGCAGCAAAAAAAAAAAAAAGAAAAGAAAAAAAAGAAAAAAAAAGTGTCGAAGTGTAAAAACAGCGTTTAAGATAAACGACAAAGAGTCGTTGATTGATTAAGAAAAACTAATAAGTTAATTAAAAATGACAAGAAATATAAAAACAAAATCAAAAACAGTTAAAAAGTTACATTGAAAAAAAAAGCAAAGGAAGAAAGCAAATAACAAGTGAAGAAATTACGGCAACAGCTGCTAGAAGAGATTAGGGGAGTGAGCATGCGCAAGAAAAAGGCGGCAAAACAAAAGTAAAAAAAAAAAGAGATATAGAACATAAAAGGCGTAAAAGAAAGAGAAAGAAAGAGAAAGAGAATGGGGAAGAGAGATAGAGATAGAGAGAGTAATTAGTTGAGGCATAAATCGATTTTAACTGCAGAGAAGCTGACATTTCGACTTATTCAAAGTTGACTTCATCAGAGTTGGATCATTTCGAGCCACAAATCTATTTCTGCAGTAACACTTTGCTGAAATACAAACTGGAACAGAATTGGATAGAAAAGATGAAGACTTGTCTTTGATAGAACTGAACTTCTTGGTCGGAGATAAACTCGACAAAAACGCTTTTCAAATGTGTTGTCTGTTAATTCTGTTCTTCAAATCAACAATTCGACATCAATTTTAACTATTTACCGATTTATTTTTAATTTCGAGTGTTTCTTAAAAAGTCTATATCTAGTGTAACTGCTTTCTTACCAATGTTCTTTAAATGGAATGTATTTTTCAAAATAGTGTAAAAGGCTTTATTTTATTCAAATTCGTTTTTCATTACTATCTGCACGAGATTAATTTAATTTAACCCAGAATTTTATCAAAAAAACTTCTAATTTTTCTTTTTGTAGGAATAAATTCAATTTATTCTTTTGAACCCTAACGTAAAAAGCTATCACTAAGGCAAAATATTATACGTAATTAGAAAAATGATCAATTAGCTAATCAGATAGTAATTGGGAAATATTGAGAGCTGAAAGATCGGACGTCTTCACTTTTTTGCACGATCAGGGTTAATATTATTGGCTTTACAGAATCCAAGGAATAAAAAATGAGTTCAAATCAGAGTTTTTTTTTGGATTAAAATTAAAAAACCTAGAATAAAAATGTAGTAATTTGTTTAGGACTTCTTCAACAACAATAGTTTGTATCCATAAAAATTGATGCCGTTCAAATTTCAAAATTTATTTCTCTGATCTCCAATTAATGACAAAAAAGCGGTATTAAAAACACTGAATTTTTTTATTCTAGTAAACAATTAAAAACTAAAAACTACTTTAATATTTTGAAACCAAGTTTTAGTCAATTCGTAGAAATATTTCCATAGAAAATATATTATGTCAGTTGTCATTCAATTTATGAAAATAACTTTAGAGAGATTTGTGAAAAGAAACAATATAAAGTTTTACAAGAACCCAGAACAAAAATCTTGATGTAACGACTTTTGTATATTCCCAGTGATAAAAACTCCAAAAGGATTGCAAGAATACCAGAATTTAATAGAATTTCTCGGCAGCGACGGAAACAAAAAGTTTATTTCAAGTCTAAGAACAAAAACATTAAACAATCTGTTAATCTGGGCATAATTTTGAGGATAACTGATTCATATCTGCTGCATATAAAAAAATAGTAAAAAGTAATGAGTTTGTACTTAATATAAGGATCTGAAATAGTTAGATTTTTAAAGATTTTCTTATGAGATTTTTAGTTCTATATTATAAAGAACGTTAAAAAGTAATGCCTCTTATTTCTTATTTCTTCTAAATGGAGCAAAGGGGATTGGAAATTGCATTGTTATAATGACTCAATTTATGCATTCTTGACCTGAAAGTTTAATCTCTCTGTTGCTAATATTGTCGAGGGTGAGATTCTAAGAAAGCAAGCCTTTCATTGACATGCCTCAATAAATCTCACCATACAGAAAAAATTGAACCGATTAACATTCGCTGGTGCTTATTGAATGTGTATGATGCAGATACAGTTGATTTCAGTACAGTTAGGAGGTGTGTTCGTCGATTTCAGACTGGGGACAAGGATGTGATTGGCAAGCACGCACGGACACGAAAATGAACTGCCTCGTTAATTGTTGACAAAATGCTTTGAGAATAGGGTTGACTCTGTAGCAAAATGAATTCTTGAACACATAAGGTCCTTTGTTTTAGCCGTGTCGCTTATTTATTGGTAGCCATTCGACCTTTTCAGTTAAAAAGTTGGTGGCATTACTTTTTGAACGAACCTAGTAGTTCTTTATCTTATCATTCCCAAGGCTGTTAGATTAAAATGTAAATGCTATTCAGTTCTTCCCCAGACGGGAACACTGGGTATTCTATTAAATTAAGCAATCGACAAGGAAGCAAATATAACCCGGTACTCTAAGAATCCACTTACAACTGGGATTTGCGGGAATAACAGAAAATCTAGAGTCAATCTATTTCAGTTTCAAAAATATCCACCAGTAGAAATAGGATATTTCCTAGAAAGAATTATTTTGAACATTGTCAATATATTGTTTGGTTGTCTGTTTGTTTCATTTTGAACAGCTTATCAACCTTTTGGGTCCTTCTATTCCAAAAAAACTTTTTTTTTCATTACATAGATTTTTAAAAAAATAACATATTAACCTTTTCGGTCATTTAATGCCAACAACAGTATTTTATTTCACTATGTAGATATTTTAATAACTACAGAAATCCAATTAATCTATAGTTGAAGGGAATGTAGAGATTCTACCTTACACTGAGGTAATAGTCCGAAAATGCATTTGCTTTGGAATCTCTCACGCTCTTTATTTTTAACAAACTATTTTAATTTACAACTTAAAAGCATTGAATAAAAGAAATTTCCGAATTAGCACGACAGTTTACAACGACAAGATCGTAATTTTAGAGGAGTCTAAAACAGTCTACATGAATTTACGAAGAACATGTTTATTTATGTTTGTATAACAAGTATGTATTATAAAAACCTCTTAGTTCTTTAATTTTATAAGAATATCTGTATGAAAACGAATTGCCCAATTGCAGTTAAAAACCACTAACAGTTGGATTATTTTAAGCTTCAGTTGAAAAAATCCGTAAAATAATTGTTTCTTTGTGTAGTTTTACGGCATATCAACCTTTTAAGATCATTTAATACTTAGAACAATCATTTTTCATTGAACAATCTTTTTTGTCTACACGTAGTTTTTGAATAACAAAATATGCACTATTTAAGGAAATGTGGAGATTAAACTTTTCCCAAGGGTTTTAGTCGATATGTTAACACAAAAGGAACGACTAGGTTTTGAACTCACGTATCAAGAATCCGAATTCCGATTGTCTATTCAGTGTCCCAAGTGGCGAAAAATTAATAAACGCGAAATGTATGTTTTGCATTTATCAATTTTGATTTTCAGCAACGTTATGAAATATGTCCTGCGTTGATAAAAATCTACTTTGCTTTTAAAAGAATGAAAAGATAATCCGACAGAGATTAAAGAAAAAGATATAAAAAAAGAAAGAGACGTAAAAAGAGAGAAGGGAAAGTAAAAGAAAAGGAAGTCAAAGAAAAAATGACGAAAAACAATGGCATTGGAAAAAGATGGATTCATAAAAGGGAGAAATAAAATGATTAATACAAAAAAAAAAGAAGTAAAAGATGTTGATGGGGAAATAAAACTTAAACGAAAAGAAAAAAAAAAGAGAAAACATTGATTATTTGACAAGGAAATAACATTTTTGTAAAAACCAAAAACAAAATGGCCTCCTTTTGTTTGTGAAATTGACAAGAAATTTGATTTTAAAAAACTGAAAAGTTGATTTTGTTTCAATTTTATTTTTTATTCGAAATTTTTTAAAAATCGTGAACGTCTTCAACGATTTGGATTTTGCTGTCTATTTCTCTATTTTTTTTTATAGCATATTAAACTGAGGCCATTTAATGCCCAAAAACAAATATTTTTGATAAATGTTATTTGTGTACATACATAGTGCTTTTAACGCACTATTTAATATGCACCATAGCTACTGGGATTCAGTGATTCATACCTTTCCCATGGATATTGGTCTTACTATGAATGCAAACGTAATGACGAGGATTCGAACTTGCGTATTATCATTCTAAAACTCATGACAAAAGATCTAGGGTATTATTTTTTTGTGGAATGTTGTTCTCATCTTTCATAGTTCTTGTTTCAACGCGTTTCGGCCAACTTATCCTCTTACCTTCCTCAGATAAACAACGTCTTTCGTGATGAGGACAAAAGTCTATAATATAAGTTTAGTTTTACATAGATTAAAGAGTCTTAACCCAAGGAATTCTCAAATAAATACAAAAACATTTAAATTTTAACTGTTCATTTTTTTCAACAGTATTACAGAGCAGGTTTAATAATTGTAAAAATAGTATATTAGGAGATTATAACGATGGTTATTGTAGAAACTGAAAATCAAAGATTAGTATAATAATTATTAAAAATGGGACACCTTGTTTATTGCTGGCAAAAGTGCATTCATTGGGAATCATGTAAAAAAATTAAATTCTGGAGCACAAAAGGTCTCTTGTTTCAATGGTCTCGGAGCTTTCAACTTTTAAGAAATAATGTTAATAAATAAGAGGCATTACTTTTGAAACGACCCTCGTAAACATAACTTTCATAATTAGGTGACATTTTTTTCAAACGACCCTCGTAAAAACCTTTGATAAATATGTGACATTACTTTTGGAAAGTACGTCATAAGTCCACCATGACATTAAATTAGTTTTCAAAGATTGATTCGATTTTGTACGATAATAAAGTTTAACGCTACGTCAAATGATTCAAAATTTAAATAATCTAATTTGACCGTATACTTAATATCATCTTCCGGTTGATTAGTAAGTTTCCAAACAAATATACTCCTACTGATACATTAGTCTGCAGATTCAAATGTCTAGATCACACAAGAATTTTCATTTTGTGATCTACAAGTAGGATGGAAAAAGGCAAATGTATGTAAATACCATAGTATTTTTCAAAACTCAAATGTTGCACATTTAAGATGTAAGAATTTAATGATAACAATACAATCTTTAATAAAACCATCATTGATGGTAGTCAATATTGTTGCAATAAATAAAGAGTGCAATTGTAAAGAATCAGTTTAGGGGGAGCGAGGGGCGGTCTGTGAAAATAGTCATATTTTCATATGTCTTGGTGGACTCTTTCTCCCTGCTCATCACTTACTGCTCCAATGTTTGGCCGGAAGAAGTTGAAGTGGGACTGGAGAAAATAAATCTTGAATGATATTCAGCACTCCATATCCTCGTAATAGTTTAGTAATTTCTTAATTATCAATAATGGTAATCTGGTTTGCGTGTGTTACCAAGGAGTCCAACTACAGACTGACTTGAATGCTTCACAGGCTCTAAGTTCCTTAAAAAATATAAGCTATAAGTATCACAATAGTAGAATTAACCCTAAATGCATTTTCGTCCAGTCAAATTGTGGCTCAACCTTAAACAAATTGCGAACAAAGATTTTCAAATTGCATTGTGTGCAGAAAAATCTCTTCTTTCAGATAAAAATAAGTTTACCAAAATTAGCTTTACGGAAAGGGGTTTACATTCTGATATGAGAGTCTGAAGAAAAATTCATTTGTCTAAGGTTACGTCTAGACTTTAGTTAATTTTACTTGTAGTAAAGTTAGTTACACCAAACGTTTAATAATCAAAGTGCATCAAGTGCATGACAGGGGGTTTTGCACCACCAGTTTATAAAAAATTAGGTTTTATAGGGTATTCCGATCTATTTCAGAAGTGTTACATTCCGTGTAGGGTGATGTTGGGGTCAGTGCGATGACATTTGATCGAACCGCCCCGGGTGATGTTTACTCTAATTACACCACTGGGTCTGATATTGAAATAAAATCTGTGCACCAAATTTGTAGGTTAAAATTGAAATAAAGAATTATTGCAACCAAGTTTTACCTGGGAAAGTTACAGCAAATTTTATAATGCTTAAAAAGAAATGACGCCCTCCACTTTTACAAGAAATGAAAAGTGTTCTTTTTTCGAAGACACCATGTCCTGTTTGGAGCAAACAAGCATTCTTATCTATGTAGATGCTCTCGGAAAGACCATTATATATACAAATATACACGTTCAAAGTAAAAGGGCGTATTACCGCTTTTACATAGACAAAAATTCAGGCCAGAAATAAATGACATGTTAGAAATTTATACGCATTCCAAATACACACTCATACATATTTACAAAAGACATGCGCGAAAAAACAAACAAAAAAGTTTCTGCTGTTCTTAACATCCATATTTATGTGATATGACACACAGATCCATACATTTTACATAACAACTTGCAGCTCTAATAGTCATATACACTTATGCAAATATGAAGGTGCGGAAGAATTGGTATTTATTTCCAAATGCAAACTTTTGCTGGTACTTCAACTAGTATTGATAGTAGATTGTAAAATCACTGGGCAGAAACCACATCGTGTTTCTACTTATTGGCGGATATTTGTTTTAGATTATAGAAAGCAATTAAACAATACAAGACTTCCTCTTGGAAGATAATACGAGTTTGACAGACTTGAACAAATCAACACCTTCTATTTGCACATACGCAAACAAGGGCATTATATAAACAGATGATAGCCGATGAATTAAGAGCCAGTTTTTTAGACTTTAAATCTTTTCTCACTAATGAGCTCTACAATGCGTAAATTTATAGGTTTTCAAACATGTTGCGTCCACAGAAACATTTGCAAAAATGCATAATTATAGATCGATCATTTCCTGGCGTTCGCCCACTACAATTGTAAGAGTCCTTCATGCAAATACTTTTTAGTGTGCATTCAAACGCATGAAACTCAAAAATATATACTAGCGAATCAATATTTGCAAAGTATTAGGTTGTCCTAAAAGTTCGTAAACACTTGCAAAAAATTGAAATTTTACTCGAAAAGTAAATATGTGATAATATGCCGAATGAATGACATGAATAATCTTTAAAGTTTGATATTATTCATGTCACAGACTTTACTATTTTGCAATTTTACCTTTTCTTTTAATTCTTTACTAATCATGTCTTTTAATTCTTTAATTATTAGTAGTCCGTGTGAACATACTTTGAATAAAAATATTCTTGTCACAGCCTTAATAACTTGGGATGTGACAAGCATATTCTTTAATTACAAAAAATTTTGAAAATTATTCCTTAAAATAGAGACCATCATTTTTGCAAGTATTTACGAAAGTTTTGGGACAACATAATATTTAGCGGGAAATACACTATTTCTCATGTAACCAGTTTTTTAAAAACCCACGGGAAAGCAGCACGTGCGAAGATTTGCATCCAACACACACACACACACACACACACACACACACACACACACACACACACACACACACACACACACACACACAC
>JAUZSX010281817.1:0-14824 GCA_034780655.1 Idiosepius hallami
TATATTTACTTGGTGAGCACCAACCCAAGTTTTGCACAATGCCATTTTTACGTGCTCTTACCCGGGCTTTTTACATTCGGTGTTATCTTTCACCTAGATGAGTTGCTCTCCTGAGTTAACGAGCCCCAACTGCCCGAGACAGCTAAAGGTGAATGTAATGGTTTTGACTGGGATTTAAACTCGCGTAATACGATTTCAGAGCCCGAGCTTTTACCAATGCTCCACCATCGCTGCCATGATGATGATGATGATGATGATGCAGCTATTTATTTTGCGGATGAGGTGGAGCAGTGGTAAAAGCTTGGACAGTGGAATAGTATAATTAAAGTTCAAATCCTAGTCAAAACCATTTCTTTCGCCTTCAACTGCCTTGGGCTGATGAGGCTTCTTATCTCGAAAGAGTAACTTATCTAAGTTTAAGGATAACAATGATTTCAAAATCCTGGGTGGATGAGACCAGTCGACTCCATGAGAGTAATTCATCTAGGTGAAGGACAACACTGATTACTAAGACGGCAGGTGGGTCTTGGTGTGTCGAAAACCTGGCATCCTAATTCAACCAGGCATTATTGACACAATTTTGTAAAAGAAATGAAAATTAATTTTTTAATGAGTAGCAGATAAAGTATCGACCAAGCGGTGAAGCAGTTCAACAACCAACAACGGCAACCCAGAGTAAACTGACCTACGGTAACAAATGGCAAGCCAACGGACAACTGTAATGCACGGAAACCCAACAGACAACGGTAATGCACAGATCACCAAAGAGCTCGAAATGTGCTCTGCCAACGTCTCTGAGCAACCCAACTTTATAGCCATTGAAGGCCAGCTAATTTGTATAGCCGTGAGATATCCTGCAATTCTACGAGATCGCACTATTAAAAAAAGATTGCGTCCACCATCTTGGTATTTTCTCATCCACTGCTTCAAGTCCATCTCTTCCACAGGATCAGCCACTGCTCCCATGTCAGACACAAACAGACCCTCTTTAGTTAGGGGCTACAGTTAGTAAAAGTGAAGTGAAGTGAAGTGCACGCACACCAACCAACAACCACTGTGTGCCACTGCCAACACAGTGAACACACACATGAAACGAAGAATAATTTTTTTTTTTTAATTCTATTAATCACGAAAAACACACATTTTTCTAATTTAAAACTTACAATTGCATTAATTTTTCTATTGTAAATAATGGTTTGATTGACGCAAAATTGTTGCCATTTTCTAAGCTTTTTTGGAAAATGTTATTTATCAGTGAAAATGAAAAATGGATTGAAGAGAACAAAATCACTCAATAAAAATTAATCCTTTTACCACCTCTGGAGTCTCTAGACTGAGCGTGGTGTAGCAATTGGTCTCTTAGTACTAGATTAACAGGGACACCATGGGAAGGCTTGCTACGTGTCCCTTCCCCGCAGGGAGTGGGTGACACTTAACCATGCTCGGGCCAAGGTGGCGAAAACGAGAGACAATCTCAAGAGGTTGTGCTTCGTTCGGGACACAGTTTGCCCATGTGGCGCTGCCGAGCAGACCATCGCTCACCTGCTCAAGGACAGCCCACTTAGTGTTCCTTGCTCTGACATGGACTTGAGGAAAGCAACAATAACCGCCCGCCGCTTCCTCTCTAGATGGAGCGGCTTGATATGATGAATAAAAATTAAATAAATTCAGTTTTAATTCAAATGTTGGAAACCAAAAAAATAAAACTGTTATATCCCTGAGGTGGCCGTATTATAGGGATATAACAACTGGCGACGAGGATGAGATAATAAATAAGAAGTAAGAAGAGAAGTAAGGTTAAATTTAGAAGATAGTTTTATTAGGATATATACAGAGAGAGAGATAACAGTGTGTTCGTGCTCAGTCCAGGGAGTCCCTCTGCTTCGTCTGTCCGGTGACCGCTCAAGACGGTCCCTTATCATTATGGTTCCGGTGGCTATTCACCATAACAAAAACTTTTTCAAATAAATAAGAATTTTTCAAATGGGTGTGGTGAGCTCAAGAATTTCAATGAGAGTTTTTTTTTTGTATCCAGACAACTGCAAAATAAGCAAACAATTTGAGTGCGTGTCATTAGTGAGGTTGCTTAGTTGGTTGTTTTGTATTATGGCATATCAATCTTTACTGCAATTTAATGGTTTATTGTTTCGTGTTTGTTTCTCAGCATACCAACCTTTAACATGAGTTCAAATCCCAGTCAAAAGCATTGTTTCTATATTAAGTTGCCTCAGGCAGATGGGGGGGCTTCTTAACTCGGAAGAGTAACTCATCTAGATGAAGGGCAACAACGATTACAAAAGCCCAGGGATATAATAGGCACATAAAATGGCTTTGTGCCTAACTTGGGTTGGTGCTCAACCAAGTAAATATAATATCAACCTTTTATGGCTATTTAATGCCAAGAACAATTATTAGCATTTATTTGACTGATATCCTCATCTTTCTCATTGTTAGCTTCAAAACATTTCAGACGATGAACCCCTCGGACTTTTTCAGGTGATCCAATATGGAAACTTTATGCCATAACCGTGCTCGGGTCAAGGTGGCAAAAACGAGAGTCAATCTCAAGGGGTGGGGTTTCGTTCGAGACGCAGTTTGCCCATGTGGCGCTGCCGAGCAGACTATCGCTCACCTGCTCAGGGACTGCCCACTTAGCGTGCCTTGCTCTGATGTGGACTTGAGGAATGCGACAATTACCGCCCACCTCTTCCTCTCTAGATGGAGCGGCACAATATGATGATGATAATCGGGAATCTTTACAAAACTTTGAAAACTCTTTATTTAATCCACAGGGGTAGACTGCTTTTGGTCTGTCAGTCATAATCAGTTAGGTGTTTAAAGTTTTGAAAATTTATTCTTAGTAATTACTTCCTTTGGGTAGGATTGAAACCTTAAACTTTAAGGGCAGTGATTATTAAGAAAAAATTTCCAAGACTTAAAACCTCCATCCAGTTATAGTTAACAGAACAAGAGCTGTCTGTCCTCGTGGATTGAACAAAGGGTTGAATCCAAAAACTTGTGAAAATTCCTAACTATGGCAAGCAGCAAGGGTGGTCCAGTCTGTTCGAATGGGTTGATACCGGTGCTTGGGTTTACAGCTTATTAGTATAGGTTAGTGGAAGCAATAAGAGAAGAAAGACACAGTGTCTATATCAACAAAACATTTTATTAACACTGAAGTTCTTACTAGGAAATACCACATGACTATGTGATGGGAGGTTGCATACAAAAGTGGCAGTGGGAGTCTATTCATCGTTAAGGGGAAGTAACCCATACATATAACAATCCCTAAGTGGTAACTCATCTTAGTACTGAATGTTGCTTATCCCTTTGGACCCCGATATATCGGCCCTCAAACGAAGACACACCAATATTTTGACCCTAATATGTTGCACTAATATAATGGCTCTGGGTGACTACTTAGTAATTTTGATAAGTTAGGGTTCAAAAGATACTTCACTGATCTGACTGGAACTGGTGTTTCCAATGTGACTTGATTATACTGAGTTACTTTTGTTGGTCCTGTGTAGTCGTAGTTGTGAACACTCAGAAATGAATCATCTCAGGGTTTAATTATAGTTACAAAACAAATTTTTTTAGGACAAAACCTGTCGCTTAAGAACAAGTCAATGTCTTTTTTTATTATTATTTTTTTTATTTTTTTATTTTTTTATTCTTTTATTATTATTATTATTATAAAAATAAAAAATTAAAAAATAATTTTAAAAAATATCTTTTTTATTTCATAAAATTTTTTAAAGAAATAAGAAAAAGGTTGTAAGATTGGCTTTAAAAGCCAATATTACAACCAAATTTAAATTATCTTGCCATTTTTAGAGCAGTTGGGCTTCAAAATATTTTATTTTGTTTTTTAGATTTGGTGTTAAATTTAGCTTTTTTTCTTAATTTTAAAGTATTACTTTCTATTATTTAATTATTAACAACTTTTAAATTTGGTTATTTTCAACCTGCAGTAAATCTACGGTTTGGAATAATTTTTATATTTTTTTTATTTGTAATTTTTAATTTGTTTGAAACGTAAACTTTTATAATATCTAAGTGGAAAAAAAGACTAATGATGTTGGAAGGAAGAAAATATGACAAAGAATGGGAAAAATCAATATAAGTATTTTTTTCTTATTTTTCCTTTTGGTATACATGGATATTAAAATTGTAATTTGGCTTTTATAAATATATATATACATAAATATTTTTATTGGTTTGACTTTTTTTTTTTTGCCAAATGGCTTTTAGCATCCTTTTCTCGTCTGCCAATCCACTGCTAGCCTAAGATTCCCCGATCAAATACAAGGGTAGATAACCCATGGAACTATCAGTTTAAGTTTCTATAAATTTGACTTCGTTCAAGTGATTTTTTAGTAGTTTTGATCTTTTAACAAAAATAAAATGTTTTAAGTAAAGAAAATAAATAAAGTCCGTTCATTCGTATATTTCTAAAAGTTATGCAATGATTAATTTTTTGTTTTAATAATTGTGACACAAAAAAAAAAACTCGCTTTAACGTTTTTGTTAATTTTAGAGTTATTCCCCCTGAAAGTGTCTAATAATTTTAAACCTCTAAGCCCTAAAGAACCAATATATCGGCCCTGGCGACTTAAAACATAAGAAGATACATACACAACGGTATTTCAACTTCAACCTTTGGATCCTGACTTAGCAATATTATAAAGTTGTCACTCAGAGCCGTTCTATTAAAAAGACATATTAGAGCCAAAATGTCAGTGTGTCTTCTGCACTTGGTTACTAAGGCCGATATATCGGCCCCGTAGAGTCGAAAGGATTAAATATTCTTTTGTTTTGTTTATTTGCATCCATTTCTGTTTTTAGGTGAAAATTATATTTATTATGTCAGTTAAAAATAACAGAATGACAATTATATTTGACAGAGAAGAAACTGTAAATTGCTTTAGCATGAATAAATTTTATTTATCAATTTTGCTGTGACAAGAATATTCTTTTTATGTAAGCATATTCTTTGCATAGAGAATATTCTTTTAACAAAAAGCATATTCTTTTTAAAAAAAAAAGAATATTCACTTAACAAAAAGCATATTTTTTCAAAAAAGAATATTATTTTTACAAAAAGCATATTCTTTTTTTCAAAAGAATATGCTTTTAACTTATTTTAAAAATGCTTTTTGTTAAAAGCATATTCTGAAAAAAATAAAAAGAATATGCTTTTAACACAAAAAATATTCTTTAGAAAAAGAATATTCCAGATAAATAAAAGCACATTCTTTTTTAAAAACAAAATTCCCTAGAAAAAAGCATATTCTTTAGCATATTCTTGAAGAATAATTCCAGCATATTAAGGGAATATAAAGCATATTTTAAAAAGAATATTGTCACAGCCCTATTTATTAATGATTTATAATTATTGTGCGTTGGTTTTCATTCTTATACAAGTATTTTCTTTTCAGTACTCGATAAATATTGTAGCCCACATATATTAATTCGATTCCAATAGTGACCAATCGTTTCGTAAAATACATAGTGTTTCATTTACAAACCCTACAATATACAAAAGATTCAGTAATGCTTTGTTGCTTTCAAATAGAAATACTTTCACCATATTGAATGCTTTATATTTCCTTCCAAGATGATTTTTTTAATTAGCTGCTTTGCAGGATTCCTAGATGTCTTATTTGGTTTTAGTTTGACATTACTCAACTAGGATTTGAAAACATATATTACGGTTAATGATTTTCAAAGTTCAAAAGCACAGCAAGACGGCTCTTACATTATTTATTTATTTTTAACTTACCAAAAAGATACTCTCTCTTCTTCTCTTCGCCCATGCAGCTAATTACAAAACTGGACATTTTTAATCCTTTACACAGCCCATTCTTTGGTTTTACAATTGGATTATTAGCAAAAACCGATTAGTCTATTATTCACACAGTATGCAAATGGAGTAGCGATAATCGTTTTTGTTGCAAGAGACAAAATTCTGAATTATTTCACCAATCTTTTGAATTTACCACTAAACTCTAGCATCAATTGCAATACGAGAGTTCTTCAATCCATTTTTAAGTCTTTTCATTGTATTAACCAAGTCGTACAGTGTGTGAATTGTGGTTTTACCACCGCATCTTACGCATCTCCTTCGTCGACCACGTGACCAACGAAGAGGTTCTCTCACGTGTTGGAATGGAACGCCAATTCCTAAAGACAATTCAAAGACGACAAATTGGCCATTCAATACGCTCTTGAAGATCTGAGCCTCAGTAGGAAATTCGAAGGAAAGCGCGCTCCACAACCTCGAAGACAAACCCACCGCTAGGAAGATCTGGGATACGGCGCGCGATCGAACTCTGTGGCAGCGATGTGTTCGTCAAATGCCAGACTGACAATGACACTTACGACGACGACAGTGTAATGACCCAAGTTATTGGTTTATATTATCTCTTTATGATATTTATCTAAAACTCAGTCCTGACTGCATACGAAATCGACAAAATTATACCTAACAAAGATTGCATTCAAACGCTTAAGAATTGTGGACTATTTACCCTCGTAAAAAAAATGAGTAAAATCTCGAGAAATCTCCTGAGTTTGTCATTATGAATCCTGACTCTAAATTATGCTGACGGGCACATTGACCGAAATGTTGTGACGATAAATATAAAGGTAGAATTCCCAATAACTTTAATGAAATGCTCAAATTCAACAATTATCTACATTTTGACTGTTTAAAAAATAATTATTTTTATTCAATCTTGTCCTGTGCCTCTGAATTCTAAAACACTAGTTTAGGAAAAAGAAATATTTAAAGGAAATTAAAGAAAGACATATTAATAACCTACTTACCATATTGGCTTCGCATCCAGGGGTAAATTGGCAAAGTGGTTGCAGAATTATCCGTACTGTTTGGGCTGCCATCGCTGCTGTTTAACCCGGTGGTATTTGCTGAGGGTGAGACCGGACTGGGTGTGTTTGGGTGTGATATGTTGTGTTTATCTTGTTGCGCTTCGCAAAAATTTGTTTCTTGTTGCTGCGCCGGGTGTTGTGTTGGCTGCGGTGGTTGCTGTGTGCAGCTGCTGAACTGAGGAATGTCTGAGTGATCTGTCACGCCACCCGTATAATCTCGGGGGCACGGATGATGTATGGGTGAGGAGTTGGTACCTTCTACTGCAGATGGGACCTGCGACTGTTGGTTGTGTCGCAAGTATGACGTTGTGTCTTGTCCACCTTGAGTAGTAAGAGGTCGAACGTCAATTCTGTTGTACGGTGGGAATCGTGGGTATGCTGCGGCCGCGACTGCAGCGGCCGCAGCAGCGTTGTGATTACTGAGGGACGTGGGGTAGTTATAATCGGTTATTGGGCGACTATTATGGTACCCATTACCGTTCTGGCTCGGATGACTTGTCGCAAATGACCCCATGCCCGAAGGCTGTAATGGGGTAAGATAAGAGTTCGGCAAGTAGGTACTCATGTCGTAGCGAAGGGTCTCCGTGTTGAAAGTTTATTAAATAACCACAAATAAAAAGAGTCTTTGGTCGATCTTAAGATCCTTCTCTCTCTTTCGATATTTTTCTCTCCCTTTTTGCTAGATCAATAGATCTATGGAAATCAACATTAATCTATAAACAGCATAAATATCTATATTTCAAATTAATAAGCATATATACATTTTGCCTTTTACTATAACTTTTGATTTTATATTTGCTTTTTGTTGAAAACTTTTCTATAGATGTGATTTGGTAAGCTAAGTATAGATATTATACATATATTTTTTTCATTTACGTGATATGCCTTAAAAGTTTCTTGGTAATGATCGAAATACTTTCATTCGAAAACATTAATATTAAATCAATAAAATTTATTTTAAAATGTTGCCACGATTACAAACATATGATTCAAAGCTTTAATTGATTCATGAATTCTTTATTTATTAAGTGATATTTTCTAACAAAATCGAAATTTGTTGAAAAAAATAAATACCCAAGACAAATATCTATTCAAATTTGCAAACTGGGACTTCCTTTTATTTCTTTCCTTATTTTATTTTATTTCTGCGTGTCTCTTAGTGATGGTACTAGGAAGCTGGAAATCTGGAATAAGTAATTGTCCAAAGTAAAGCCATGTCATTTCACTGCAAATAAAAACAAAAGAAATGTTATTAATCAGAAAATTATTTTTGTATCGTCACATATATTTCAGAATAAGCATCGTTACATCATTTGGGATTAAGCGTTCATCAAATTGTAATCCGTGTTTCTATATATATAAAATTTACTTGGTGAGCACAAACCCAAGTTTGGCACAAGGTCATTCATACATACTCTTTATATTCGGTGTTGCCCTTCGCCTTGATGAGCTGCTCTCCCGAGGTAACAAGCCCTATCTGCCCGAGGCAGCTAAAGGTGAATGTAATGGTTTTGACTGGGATTTGAACTCGCGTAATATGATTCCACAGTCCGAGCTTTTACCAATTCTCTACCGTCGCTACACCGTGTTTCTATATATATGCAGTTTGTTCTAAAAGTAATGGCACCTATTTTCTATTTAGTTCGAATGAATCAAAGCAGATATGATTTTAGGGCTAAATTTGGGGGTGCAAATGCTGTACTTAATAATTTTTTATGCCTCGTTCACTGTGCACTCAAAGGGGAACATGCATGCTTCACTTGTTTATCAAATTTTTTTATTTACATAAAACATCGAATGATGTGTGTCATTCAACATAATGAAACAAATGTTAAAGTGAAAAGATAACCAGTCAACACAAAGCACATCTGTTGATAACTGAAAATATTGGCCCAATCTCATTCTGCCTTTTAATTCTACACTGTAATTTTAGTTTGAAAAATCCTTAGTTCATTGGATTTTCACAGAAATTAAACCAGTTAAGGAAAAGCGATTTTTCCGTTTTACCGAACAGTCCCAATGCGCCGATAATTAATAATTTTTGACCAAGAATCATCTGTAGAGAATTTATAAATAGGAAGAACTTCTTTTGAAGTTTATCAATTTTTAGAAATGTACTTTGGTTCAGTGGGTGATAAGCGTTTATTGATTTATTGAGAGAGTTATATTATGGTAATAGTCTTTCACTTGATCAGAAAAAAAAGAATGAAAGAAAGAAAAGAAAAAAATCTCAATAGATAACTTAAAGTAATAGATACTTAGAATAAAAAATCAAGTTATTAATGAATTTGGGGTGGTCCACATGGCCCAGTGTGTAGGCCACCTGACTTTGGAATCTACAATCCAGCGTGTTGTTTGGGCATCCAAAAAAAGAGGAACCACACGCTGGTATGGGAAATGCATTCGCAAGGAGAAGAACTCAACACCAGCCTTGACCCCAGCCGCAACGAAGATACAGATACATCAGGACTGCATCTGCAGCAATTGTGGTAAGTACTGTGGCTCCTAACTTGGCCTGCACAGCCACATGGCAAGCTGCAGCCCTTCGACTCCTTCTAGACACAGAGACCATGACCTCTCGAGATCGACAGTGCCATAAATAAATTTTAAAAAATCTCAATATAACACCTTGGTATTTTTCCTCCACTTGTTAATGATTAATTATCTATCGATAACCCGTTAGCTGTGTTTTCCTTCGTGGACTAACAACTTTTCTTTTATTCATTCCATTGCAGGAGCTGACAATCGTAGTAAAGAAATAAATGCACGAAAATAAATTTAGCGTATATTTACTTGGTGAGCAACAACCCAAGTTTGGCACAAGGCCATTTTTAGGTGTCGTACCCGGGCTTTTTGCGTTCGGTGTTACCCTTCACTTAGATGAGAGGCTCTTCCAAGTTAACGAGCCCTATCTGCCCGAGGCTGCTAAAGTGAAAGTAATGGTTTTGACTGGGTTTTGAACTCGCATAATACGACTCCAGAGCCCGAGCTTTTACAAATGCTCCACCGTCGCTGGAAATCTAGCGTATATTAACAAATAGCCTCAAGGGATATGAAAGTTTTACTTTTGAACTTGATTATATTATGGTTCGACCCTTCGAACAGATACCATCGTTGCTATTTATAGAAAATATCGGTTGAGGATTCCTTTGGACTTTTTCAGTTGATTGCAATTGAATTAGGAAATCGTTACGATGTAATCAAATGCCTCAATGGAACTACGATCTTAATTTTATTATTTTATTACGGGAGAAGAATGCTTTCCTTCCGTTAATAATAACCAGTTTTAAGAGTTAAGTCTTCTAATGTATTCTTAACTATTGCAGTAGACAGAGAAGGTGGAGCATTGGTAAAATCTTGAACTTTGAAATCGTATGACGCTAGTTCAAATCACAGTCAAAACCATTGATTTTACCTTAAGTTGCCTCGAGCAGGTGAGACTCGTTAACTCTGGAGATTAACTCATGAAGGGAAACAATGTAAAAATCCTACGTATGCAGAGTATTTTAAATGGCCTTGTTCCTTACTTGGGTTAGTGCTCATTATGTTAATATAGTATTTTTAGCTATTGCCTGTATGTGGTATTAAAACCCCAACTCTTAAATAAATCTTACTATAAGCTGTAGAAATGTAAATTCTTCATCGATTGTGACATAGTTCTTTGGAAATAGGGGATACATTATCTGAAATATCGTAAAGACATCAACTAAGATAAGGATAAAAGTCGGAAAACTTAGTACAATAATTATTAAGCCTCAGCTCAAGGATAAAAAATCTGTCTTATTCCTTTACCAAAAAATGAGCGACAAATTAACAATCTAGAAACCATTGACATAGTTGTTTTCAAAAGCAATATTGTTAGAAGGAATGTAAGTCTTTGAATAGCCAAAAATATATATCAAAATGGCATTAAAAAAGCATCAAAGTAACAGCAGAGGAAAACTAGGTAAAACTGTTAGTTACACAATGCTGATTACTTGGCATTCTTGCTGGGAACAGAGGTTCAAATCTAAGCATTTTTTATTCTTTCATGTTTTTTTTTTCTGTAGTAACTACCTATATGATATTTACTTGGTGAGCACCCCAAAGTTTGGCACAAGTAAATATTTAAGCATTCACATTAACAGCCAACGAATTAAAATACATTTCCTGGTGCACTAGCTGCACGTACCGCTATATCATTCCAGTCACCACATTAGTCCTGATCTTTACCCTTCATCATTATCATCATCATCATCATAATCACCAAATTTAAAGTATGATATTTACATGGTGAGCACCCCCAAGTTTGGCACCAGGCCATTTTTACGTGCTCTTACCCGGGTTTTATATATTCGGTGTTACCCTTCAACTAGATGAACTGCTCTCCCTAGCTGCCCGAGGCAGCTAAAGTGAAAGAAATGGTTTTGACTGTGATTTGAACTCGCGTAACACGATATCACAGCCCGAGCTTCTACCAATGCTCCACCGTCGCTGCCATAACTACCTATATATATTTATTCCTTCATAATATGACGTCAGCCTCCATTTTTAGCCGCTCCTAGCTTGGCAGTCGTTAAGTTATGTAACAGTATCTTTCATGTAGAGCTAGCTTCATTATGTTTGATGTGGATGAAATACTGTTTTTAAGTAATGGTTACAAGAAGACAAACAAAATCGATGGTGGAACTAGTCACTCGATGATAAAGATATCAAAATTCTTTCTATTTTAGTTTATGAGAGTCACGCACCCAGATTGTTTTGTCTACTAAAACTTGCACGCCAAAACCTTTTATTATGTATGTATTTACGAGAAATATTTCATCAGAGCCTTAAATGCTGACAGTGACACGCATGCATAGACGAACGTAAAAAAAGAGGGAGAGGAGATTTAAATGAAACTAGTATGTTTCTGGATGGGGGGTGGATCTGGTCCTTCACTAATATGCATAAACTTAATCTTTGTCCAGTTACTCCATCACAGACAGAGGATCTGGCTCAAGATCAACAATACTGGAGTTAGCTCACCAACTTTCCTAAAGTTTTTGGTAAGTTAAAAGAAATAAATAATGTAAGAACCGACTTGCTGTGGTTTTAAACTTTGAAAATCTTAGATCGTAATATATGTTTTCAAATCCTAGTTGAGTAATCTAAAATGAATGGATTTGTCTCCCCTGTCTCCCTTTTTCCCTCTCTCTTTCTTTCTTGCTTGGAAAAGTCCACTCCGATCAATGAATAGGCAGTCCGACTTCTGAATCGTAATATACGAGTCCGAACCCCAGTTGCCCTTTTCCTTTGGGTCATTTGACTACACCCATTCCCTCCATCTCCGGCTTAAATAATGCATATTGTAGTTATTCACCAAACTACGTGTGGACGAAAACAAATTTTTTCAGAGAATATTTTAATCAGCATAAAATGGTTTATATGCCGTAAAGCAAAAACAAACAACAAAACAAATATTTTCTTCTTTACTTTCCCAAAAAGACACAATGCATCTTTGACTTGTTTATTTAAATGTAAACATTGTCTCAGAAGACTTAAAATTCTTATTTCTTTTAATATGAACGACAAAATCCAATTCATGAATATTACTGTTTATTCACAATAAATTGACAATTCAAAATTTTTTATAGTTGAATTCTTAAAAGTTTGTTTTTGTTATTTGTTGTGGTTGTCAGTGGTTAGCCATTATTAACGTAACAAACAACCAGGTGATAGATAGATAAAGAGTTTATAGCAGAGTAAGTTAGTAATACAGAAGTAGTTAGTGATAGTGTAATCAACCGACATCCGGTTAGTCTGTCGCTGCCTTCTCGTCGTAGCAACATGGGTTACTGTTTATATGCTCATTGGGCGAGTCCATGGTTCAGTAATCGAAAGGGGAGATAGCCCCCACAGCAGTTACTAAGTGGTACCAGTAGGTACCAACCAACCAACCAACCAACCAACCAACCAACTAACCAAGTGACCAGCATAGAATTTCACTTCTATCTGTTATACAGAATAGTTTAGCTGTAAGAGTTAACGGTATGTCAACCTTTAGAAAATATATATATTTATTTGCTAAAGGCTAGTGGTCCGTTTGGTTACTAATTTGTACCAATAGGTAAAAATCCTTATGGGAATCCGTGGCTTAGGGAGCCTACGTGTGTCCTTTGATAGTAGAATCAGTTGAATTACCAAGACACTAACGTAATTCAGCCGTGCTATAGGTTGATACCATTGAATTTTCAATTCGACGGACCATGGCCTAGCGGTAGAGTGCTTGCATTCTTAACCGTAGATCGTTTGTTCTATCCCGAGTGGAATCAGGGTAGGCCCTGCTGATAAGGCTTAACAAAGTCGAAACAGCTGTCTAGTACTCCCTCTGTTGCAAATTCAGCGATTTCTTTTTTTTTTTTTTATCAAGGTTAATTATTTGTTTATTTATCAAGTGAACCTTTCTAAAAAAAATGTTTCTTTATCTTCGTAACTTTTGTTGCTTTTTTTTTTGCTGTTTTTTTTTTTTAAGACTCAGCATTCCTATCCGAGTTAAAACCCTGAAGACGGCTAAAGGCTAAATTAGCCGAAACGTTGTTAGACAAAAAAAAAAAACTAAAAAAAGACTATCTTCATCATCATCATGATCATCCACACCATCACCACCACTATTATTCTAAATTCATCATCATCATCATCATCATCATCATAATAATAATAATAATCATCATCATCATCATCATCATCATCACCACCACCAGCATCATCATCAATATCATCATCGTCGTCATCATCATCATCATCATCCTTATTCTCATATTCATCAGCCTCATCAGCCTCATCATCACCATCATCCTCATCTTCATTATCATCATCATCATCATCATCATCATCATCCTTATCAACCTCATCCTCATCATCATCATCACCACCCCAACCACCATCTTCATCCTCCTCCTCCTCCTCATGATCATCATTCTCCTCCTCCTCCTCCTCATCATCATCATCACCATCATCACCATCAATAGTAATAGTAGCAGTGTCATATAGCAACATGCTGACAGTTCTGCCTGTCAAGTCTTGTTAGCAAAAGAATATCCCCCCCTGTTGGGTTCTCTAAATATGATAGGGGCCTGAAAAAGGGTTAACCTGCTTTTCTACAAGGAATTCCTTGACACGACAAATAAATTACGAATATACAATCAACAACAACAACAAAAAAACATTTTAAAAAATGAAATAAAAAAAAATAAAAGATAAAGAAAAGATAGAAAACAGAAAAGAATGAATAGAAAAAGAGAGAGAAGAGAGAGAGAGAAAGATAGGGAGAGAGAGGGTGGAGAAGAGAGAGAGATAGGGGAGAAGAGAGAGAGGGGAAGATAGAGAGAGGAAGAGAGAGAGGGGGAAGAGATAGAGGACGAGAAAGAGAGAGAGAGAGAAAGAGAGAGGGAGGGGATGAGAAAAGAGAGAGATAGGAGAGAAGAGAGAGAGAGAGAGGGGAAGATAGAGAGGGGGAAGAGATAGAGGACGAGAAAGAGAGGGAGAGAAAGAGAAAGGGGGAGAGAGAGAGGAAGAGAGAGAGAGAGGACGAGAAAGAGTAAGAGAGAGAGAGAACGAGAGAGACAGATGAAGAGGGATAGAGGGAGATATGAGAAAGAGAGAGAAAGAGATATAGAGAGAGGGCTGACGAGAGAGAGGACGAGAGAGGACGAGAAAGAGAGAGAGAGAAAAAGAGAGAGAGAGGACGAGAGAGAAAGAGAGGTGACGATAGAGAGGGAGATATGGGGAAGAGAGAGATATATATAGAGAGAGGGCTGACGAGAGAGAGGACGAGAAAGAGAGAGAGAGAGAGAAAGGGTTGACGACAGAGAGGACGAGAAGGAGAGAGAGAAAGAGAGAAAGAGAGGGAGAGAGTGGATGATAGATGACGGGAAAGAGGGAGAGGACGAAAGAGAGAGAGAAAGAGAGAGAG
>JAUZSX010281928.1:0-14824 GCA_034780655.1 Idiosepius hallami
TATCGGCCTGACGAACGCGTGAGCAAGAAACTGGCAGTTGCCGACTCCTGTTGACTCCGGGTCTGCACTTAACTAATATACACGCTCTATCACTGATATTGAGCATTCTAACTATAAATATAAGCAACCTTATCACTTACATTTATATTTATTTTATATATATATAAATATATATATATATATATATGTATATGTATGTGTATACATACATATATGTATGTTTGTGTGTGCGTGTGCGAGTGCTTGTATTATATTTGACTGTAAATTCCGCTTGTTTATAAATGAATGGACCCCATCTATTTTTAAACTAAATTTCCTATTTATTTATGTTAATTTAAAAATAAATGCATATAAGCATTTTTATGAGAATATATGTATATGTGTATGTATGTGTGTGCGTGTAGGAAGAATATATATTTTCAGGCAATATTATTATGATCAGTAAAAATTCCTTGAATATGAAAAAAATTATATAGTTTTTTAAATATTTCATGAATTTCAATGAAATTTTAGGATTCATCTTCCCTTTATAATGTCTTTTGATGGTGTAATGTTCAGCTTTTTATAACTTATATGTACTGTGATATTGATGTTTTATGTAATCTGCAATAATGTGTGTCTTTGTAAAATATTTAAAAATATAAAATGATAATACCACATCGTGTTATTTTACATTACTTGTACTTAAATTTTAAACTTATTAAAAAGTGGACTTTGTATTTTTTAATTGATTTTTTGTCATATTATGGAGTCACCTAATCTCTCTATAAATCCCTTTTCCTTTATCCCTAAAAACTTAATTTGGGTTAAAAATGTTTTTATTTTTTTAATTTTTCTTTGAGGAACTTATAACTTTTAGTTTTAATTTTTTTTAGTTTTGTAAGATATAAGTTTTAACTTACTCTTTTTAATACCTATAAAGTTATTCTAAGAATATTCGTTGCATTCTCAGCTCTACTGTTATAATTAAGTAACATACAATGAGAAACAAATCTTTATAACATTGACTGAATTTTAACAGTTTGACGTTAACAGGAAATATAATGGCACAGACGTCTCGTTTCAAAATCTATTGAAAAGACATCATTGAATTAAAATCATAACGTAGGCTCTGCTGAATAATGTCATCGGTGACTTAATTCTATATAAAAAATTATAGCAAAATATACTTTTATTAGATATTACATATACTTATTATATTTAGTATTTTGTCAGAAATTAAGTCCTGCTGAGTCAATAAATATAATATTTCCTCGTATTTATGAATAATGCAGGCATCTTATTTATATACACGATTCTTCCAGACAACAATTTAAATGTCAGAATATACTAGCCTTTCAAATACGAAGAACCGATTTTAACCGATTCATCGAATGAAACTCCATCGTTTCTTAATTCTACTTTCTTTGTACTTGTATCAAAAAGTTATTCAATAGCAATGGAAATTTAAATGAACTTTAGAATTTCATATTACAAAAAGCTACTACTTTCCATTGTATAGTGAAATCACGTTGGAGACACCTGTTCCTGCGATCACCAAAGTTAAGCAACATAGAGCCTGTTCACTACTAAGATGGATAACCTGTTAGGAATATCAGGTACTGTACCAGTGTGTCAGCAGTTTGCCAAGCACCAGCTGACTAGCCTGCGCACCCTATCGTGTTTGACACTACACCTTTTTTTCTGAGTGAAGTTCCATATCATTTTTCAAGAAGGAAGACTGCAAAGCAGCAGTGGGATTTGAAATCAGAATTCCCATCTCTTAGCCTTTTTGCTGTGACAACAATGATAAAGGTAAGAATAACAGCCCGACACATACAATATTTCCAAAAGGTGTATATAGAAATTTAAATAAACTAATAATCAGTAACTTTGATTAATAATTATTTATACAGTTCGGTTTTTACCGACAAAAATATTTTTTATTTATTCACAGAATCCTAGCTTATATTTAAGTAAATACTGGAAATGATCTCTATTAGCATTAGGAAATTATTTTCTACTTCACGGCAACTTCTCGGACATTCAGTAGAGGTATGCAGCCATTAAAAGCATAAAATCTATACTATATTGCGTACAATTTGAATAAGCCAAGTATTGAACACACGTCAGAATCTGGAAACTTCCCAGCATGATCAACTATTGCACTATTTATATTTTCTTTCTCTGGACTTTGTTCTTCCACATGCATGTTAAAGGTATCCTCTTCAACAATCCGCTCCACTCGCAGAATTAATAGCCACAAATCGTGACATCGTCATTCTAAGTTACACTACATAATGATCACAAGAAAAAACACGGTGCTTTTAGAATTTATCAATGAGCCTTAGTCGTTATTCATTCGAGCACATTTGATAAATTCCTTTTCCTCGTTGGAAACAATGCCTTCACGACTAGATGAATCTTTGATGGGAGTCTGCACTAAGAACACCTATTTTATGATCCAAATGAAGCGATTTGTTATAATTGCTAGACGATCTTGTTAAAGAAAAATAACGGAAGTTGATCGTTAACATGATTGATGTCCGTTTCCGTAGACTAGGAAACCCGCGAATATGAAGAAATAGTTGAGTAAAGACATAAGCAAGGAAAGTTGAGGTTGCCTTTTCAATTATTAATTATTGCTAAAAGAAACTTGAGAGATTTGAACAAGAAATAAGAAATATGGTATTTTCTACATGTATTATAATGATTAGCATTCGCACCAGCTTACGTTATTAAAAAATAAATCACACATATTTATCGTCTGCAATTAAACAATTATGGCATTATTACTTAACTGTAACCTCTGATATATGAATGTATACTGAATAGTTATCTTTAACGAGATTTATTGATATCTTAATATCTCTTATGTACAATATCTGCAATTCTATCTATCATTTAAATAAATACACATTCATATCTATCTATCTATCTATCTATCTATCTATCTATCTATCTATCTATCTGTCTATCTGTCTGTCTGTCTGTCTGTCTATCTGTCTGTCTGTCTGTCTGTCTGTCTGTCTGTCTGTCTGTCTGTCTATATATCTGTCTATCTATCTGTCTATCTATCTGTCTATCTATATGTCTATCTATATGTCTATCTATATGTCTATCTATATATCTGTCTATCTATATATCTGTCTATCTATATATCTGTCTATATATCTATATATCTCTATATATCTATCTATATCTCTATATATCTCTATATATCTATCTATATATCTATATATCTCTATATATCTATCTATATATCTATATATCTCTATATATCTATATATCTGTCTATATATCTATATATCTATATATCTGTCTATATATCTATATATCTGTCTATATATCTATCTATATATCTATATATCTGTCTATATATCTGTCTATATATCTATATATCTGTCTATATATCTATCTATATATCTATATATCTGTCTATATATCTATATATCTATATATCTATCTATATATCTATATATCTGTCTATATATCTATCTATATATCTATATATCTGTCTATATATCTATGTATATATCTATATATCTGTCTATATATCTATCTATATATCTATATATCTGTCTATATATCTATCTATATATCTATATATATGTCTATATATCTATATATATATATATTCGACCTGACGAACGCATAAGCGAGAAACTGGAAGTTGTCAACTCCCGTTGACCCCATTTCTACACTTAGCTAATATACACGCTCTATCACTGATATTGAGCACTTTAACTTTTTTAAGGGGATATTTAGGTTTAACACCGTTCTAACAGTGATCTCGTTTTATGCGCCATGGTAAATTGATTTTCATGAGGAACTATAATGCACTCCTGCATTGAGTAAGAAACACATTACAAATATACGTACTACAACATAATAAATATTTTCTACTGGATGGTCTTTGTGAAAAGCTAGAGATTTACAATTTGTTCCTGTGTATATATGGTATTTCTGTATAACTACGCACTGCAAACGATGTTAATCAATTTTAGCAAAACATTCAAGGCTGCCAAACAAGTAAGTTTCACCCTTGCCTGACACGATTAATCATTTATGATGTTCTAACAAGAAGGATGACGCCAATAAATTAACAATTTGAATAGGTTAATAAGATGCAGTGAATGGACAAAAATTACAGGTGGCTGGTAAACAAACGTCATCATAATCATCATCATCGGCGGTGACTCGTGGTCGAGTATGACCGTCCTCCGTCTTGGTCCCTGTGGACTTTTTCGCGAGGACGCCTGTGCGTGATGTCTTTTAACGTTGGGAGACTGATACACCTGCAGTCACCACACGACACGGCCCCTTGGCAGAGGAGGGCCTGATTCAAATGGCATGGAGAGAACCCCAACGACTGGAGGTCATCTTCTGTTGCAGCCTTCATCCACCTTCAGTGCCGTTGTGTCACTTTGGACATCATTCGCCGTTGAGGTCTTGCAGTATTTAACTTATAGCTGGAGTGAAGATCGGGCTTCATACCTTTCCAAAGGGTTTTAGTCGACATTTTAAGGTAGACGGAACCACATGGATTCGAACCTGCGTAGTACGGTTCCGATGTCTGATGGACTACTTACTTGGCCACGTCGACTGCCCACTGTAAACACACGTACACACTCACGTTCAATCAATTTTTAAATAATCCTTCTCATGTATTTCTATTATTTTCTACTCTTATTTTATCTATTCTTATTTTTATTTGTTTTCCTCTCTTTATTTTTCCTTTATACTCTTATTCCATCTCGTTCGACCGAAGAGCTTGCGTCCAAGTTTGCATAGACCTATTGACATATGCAAATATGTATATACAAAACGGCATCGAGGTGGAGCATTGTTAAGCGCTTCGACTATTAAATCGTATTACGCGAGTTAAATTCCCAGTAAACACCATTGCATCAACCTTTACATGCCTCAGGCAGATGGGGCTCGATAACTCGTGAGAGTAGCTCATCTAAATGAATGGCAACACTGATTACAAAAGTCCTGCAGTCACCTCTGCTGCCAGTCGTCACGGGTTCATGAGCATTGGAGGTTTGGACGGCATCTATCTACAAGATTACCCCCCCCTGGGGAAGTTTATGAGACTTAAATGGATCCTTAAAAAATACTCTTAAGAAAAACTTCGCTTGAGTTTATTGAAGTCTGAATGTCTGTCCGACTCCCTAACGACTGACCCATCAGTTAACATGTCGAGGGACGAGTCTTTACTACCAGTATTATTTTTTTAGAGTGCCCTTCCGCTTATCAGTAGGAACTTTCGCTTTATATCAAATTAGAGGTAGACATTCAACAGCCGCCTTCAGAGTGCTCAAACGACCTTAGCAAAAATGAGAGCGTACGTAATATATATATATATATGTATATATATGTGTGTGGGGTGCATTAGAGTATTTAAAGGCACTTGATATATCACTTAATTAATAATGATTAAATTTAATGTTTCTTAAACTGTTTCGTGTAATTGGATGTCCTTATGTTTTCTAGATTCCATGAATTAAAGATTGCAATTACAATATAACGATAATAAAATCAAAATGCATCGGCGCGAACTGTTTATAATTATTAGAAGAGCATTAGCTTGATTGCTCAATACATTAATTGTTAAATGTTGATTAATAAAATCGAAAAATAGAAAAACGAAACCAAAATGTGTAAATAAAATAAAACTAGATTCTGATTGATTCGGAGGAACTTTAATCAAATTTTCTCACATTCAATCAAATTTTTCACATACCTCTCACCCTTTTTTTCTTCTATTTTTTTTATCACGGAAAGATCCATTTATAAATACCTAACACATTTACAGTTGAACATTTTTTTCAGATTTAATCTAAATCTCTTCCAAATATAAAAACAAATGCTTTAAATCTATTTTAATTCGGTTCATTTTTTTTTACAAACTACTAATTTATCCATCCATCCACCATTGCACCTAAGGGTGCGTTAGGCAGTAATTTTTTTTGTTGTTTCCAGAGTATACTTGTTTTACGAGAAAGAATCGCTAGCCCTATGCTCACCCCCCATCATCGAGGAACTTTTTCAGGCTTTTAAAGAGATCTGTTTTGTTACGCTAAGTGACTGTTGCCAGTCACTTAGATGAGATACTCCCACCAGTTAACGAGCCTTATCTGCCCGAGGCGAGAAAGTTGCAATGGTTTTGACTGGAATTTGAACTTGCGTAAAAGGATTTCATAGTCCGAGCTTTTACTAATGGTCCCCCTCGCCACATAAACCCCTAACTACTAAGAATCTGTTGAAGTCGCTCCAGTACGGAATTAGTGGACGAGCTGATGACGTCACATCTGATGATGACGTCACTTGCAGGAAAGAGGACCGGCGCACGCAGTCAGAGATTGGGACGTGACTTGGAAGGTCGTGTGTTAACGCCCGGTTGAGCAAAGGTATTGCTCCTCCGTTTTTCCTGTAATCTTACTGAATACAAATTGTTTCCATAGTTCCTGTGTCCACATCATTTTATTTTAATCTAACACCATATCAGAATCAAAAGTATCCAATGCACTTTACATATTCGTATCGTCTTTAAATAAGTTGTAAGATAACACTCTTAACCATAGTTCCAAATTAGTGCTAATTTTTTACTGTCTATAAATAAACTAATATAATTGAGTGTGTATACAGAATCTAAGTTCCGACTTTATTATTAATAAACTAATCATATTTATTGTCAGGTCGTAGTTAGGTAAAATATTGTATACACACTGATTAAAATAAAATTTATTGCAGTTAAATTTGAATCCCTAAAATTATGCTATAGATTGTCAGTGCATTTGTAGCCTGTAAAGTCGCGTTAGAAACACCCGACAGGTGACCGAAATTAAGCAATATCAAGTCTACTCAGTAGTTACATGGACGACCATTTATGTATACCGGGTACCCTATCTTGCGCCGGAGCGGAAAATACCCACCTTAGTATTTAGGGGCGCAGTTAAATCAATTGGTAGATGGGCCGTTAATCTTTGGTTAGACAGGTAACTAGTGACGGTATCATGATTAAAACACCTGGACAGCGGAGAGCGGGTGCAAGCTGCATAGGTGACAGTTTAATTTCCTTATTACACAGCCTGAGCAAAAAACAAAACTATCTACGGATGGCTACTTACCCATGGTCAGTCATGACTAGGGCTGCGACAATATTTTTTTATTAAATAATATGCTTATTTTATCCCTACTTATTACGCCTGTGATAAGAATATATTGATGAAAAAATATTGTCATAGCTCTACTAAAGGAAATGGTAAAATCGCAAAATAATCAAGTCTTTGACTTTGTTGAGCACGAAGACATCTTCTCATCCGTTCGCGCTTAGATCAGTTTTTCTATTGTTATAGAGTTCTCAATTTCAGAACATTAAGATATTTCCAGTCCTCACTCAAGTGGGTAACTCTATTAACAAAGTTTATAACAGCTATTCGATTGGTCTGAGGGAAAGGTTTGGGGAGATTAAAGGTATTTCAGTTCGAATGCTTAATTTGTCTGATTGATCATACAATGAACCGCCGACTGGCTTAGTACAGTGCCTGATATTCTTAAGTGGTCAACCATCTTAGTAATGAATTGAAACTACATTGCATGACGTCGGTGATCTTACGGGAAGTGGTATCTCTAACGTGACTTAGCCCTACTAGTGTCCTGATTGAGCACGTGATATGAACTGCGGATAAAGTTGGCTGAGAAGTGGGTAAAGACAACAACAATGTAAAATGAGGATAAAAGTCCGTAAAAAGAAATCAATAATATATCAAAATTAAGATCAGTATTCCCGAGCTGTCTTTCAGTTAAATGAAGTCTTATTACTTCTTCAACGGATATTATCTCAACGTTACTAAATACATGTTAAGTGAGGTGAAAACTTTGGAAAATTTTAGTGAATTAATTTTTTTAAATGTATTTTACAGAATCAATTTTTGAATAAGCGCTTTTTAAAATTTTGAATCTGTGTAAGATTTGTTCTCTTAGTTTTGAAGTGTAAAACTATTTAGAATTGAAAGAAAATAATGAATAATCCATTAACCTGTACTAACTATAAAAGTCATTGCAACATAGTTCTTCACGCTTAGCGTAGCAAAACAGATCTCTTAAAAACTCTGGAAGAAACTGATATGTCATTGTTTATTTGGTTTTTACAGCATATCAAAGATTTTAGGTCATTTAACGACGAAAACATTTTTTTCCATTCTTAGTTATTTGAATAATTCTGTTACGCACAATTAAATCCATTGCTCGAGTGAATTCAAGGATCCTTAACTTTCCCGGAAGATATTAGTTTGAATATGAACGTAACCGTAAGAACTGTGACTCGAACTCGCGTATTAGGGTTCTAAATTTCGAATACCTATTAACTGTCCCAAGTGGATTTACCCAGACATGCTGTAATCATTAACACGCATATACAAGCACACATGTGCATGTACACCATAAAACAAACAGACAGATAAACACACAATTGGCACTATTAACAAGAAAACAAACAGACAGATAAACACACAGTTGGCACTATTCATATATAAGAATTGTTTAAATGATTTTATACATTCTATTTTTATTGCATTTATTGCTATCAGAATTATGTTAGAAGCAATAAATACAATTCCTCTCAAAATTATTGTTAAGGCCAATAACCAAACGTGCAAGTATACCTACGGGAAATTAAAAATGTTTAGAAATACCAAAGCCAGATGAAGCGTTTTATATCTAAATTTCAAATCTACTCCTCAATATACTTTTATGGCCATAGCGCTATCAATCAATCTCTTTGTGTTCATTTTTTAAATTTGTTCTAATTTCTTGGGAACTGCAAATATTATATCCTAATTCATTTTAAACAATTATGGCAATAAAGATTGCATTTGATTTCATATGCAATGTGTTCAGTCGAATCTAAATATAACAGAAGTTTATTTCTTATATGATTGATTAGGTTATAAACATTTTTAATGTAAATCCCATGCTCTGTTCTATTAATCACGAAACGCTGTTTTCTAATATTGAAATATAGTATCACTGTTTTTCTTAGTATCTCTATTTATAATAATATTGCTTATAAATATCTGGCCAAGTAAAATAGTTTTTTTTCCATTTTTTTTCTTATTAAATTTTATTTGGTTTCTAATAATTTTTTTGAGAAATGATCAAGGGTCCAATATGTCGTTTAGTTTTGGATTATCAATTCGAATCCAGACGATTCAATTTGATATTCATGAATCTATTTGTTACTCTAGATTTTTTTTATGGCTTGGAATTAGTTTTCTTTATTTTTCTTTTTTTTTTTTTTTTGACCGTGTATTCTTATCAAAACAAAGTGATTTCTGAAAACTATTAATCATTACATTGAATTTTTACATATAATTTATTTGAAAAAAAAAATTGATTAATGAAACGAACAAATAAAAATAATTAATCTACTCATTTTTCAAAATTTTGTTTGAAATTAAATAAAATTTGAATATTTAGAATATTCTTATTTATAAAAAAAATAAACATAAAGATGTAAATTGCATTTATTTTAAAAGCAACATGGAGTGAGTTCAGTTCATAGATTTGTTGCCCAATGTTATTAATTCTTTAACTATAGCAAACATTCAAATTAAAACACTACATTATAAAAAGTTAACTTATAAGTAACGTCTTTTTGTATCAGACATTTTAAAGAAAATAAAGGTCACCCCCCCAAAAAAAAAGTACTATGTTCTTTATTAATCTGAAATTCATTTGTGAAACTTTTATATAATAAAAGTTAATTAAATAGTTTGAATAAAGAAATAGCATTAAAAGGTAAGTGTATTTGTATAAGTGATTGAAATAGAAAGTAAAATTAGATAAAATATGCAAAAAAGATTTGTTTGTATTTTGCTATTTCTATTAGTAACAAAATCGTATGATGATTGATTAACCAGTTCTTTTAAGTGATCTTCAGTGCTAGCCTTTAATTTTAAAGAAACACACGGTTTTTAAGCACATGTTAACAAAATAGATAAATAAATAAAATGATTTGTTTTTCAAAAACTACCGGTTGCTTAGTGTGCAAGCAACTGGTGATTGGTGTGAAATCTTGATTAAATAATAATAATGATAGTAATAATAATAATGAAAAAAATGCATTTGTCTATGTTCATACCCACGGAAGATAATTTGTCGGTGATAACGCAACAATTTCTTCTGTCTTAAATTTGAACGTTCTTTTTTTGTTCGTTGCAATTAAAATTATACGGGTTAATATTAAAATAAATACAATTTACCTCTTTATATTTATCTTTAATAAATAAGAATATTCTAAATATTCTAATTTTATTTAATTTTAAACAAAATTTTTGAAAAATGAGTTGAATATTTATCTTAATTTGTTCGTTTCATTAATCAATTTTTTTCAAATGAATTATATGTAAAAATTCAATGTAATGTTTAAAGCTAAAACTGTTTTTATCAATAAATAATTTCATGAAAATGTAAAATGTAAAAACTCAATGTAATGTTTAAAGCTGAAACTGTTTTTATCAATAAATAATTTAATGATTCTCTTTTTAGTGATAGTTTCTGGGCAAAAATAATATCCACCAGTAGAATATTCAATTTTTAGGGGGGATAAGTTTTGCGTTACCACTGCTTAATTATTTTCTGCGGTTGTGAATATAGACAAAAAACAATTTTTTCTTTCCAAATAAAAAAATAAGCAGTTACATGGCCTGACCCATAGCCGGAGAGAAGTAGGTAGATTTTTAATGATATAATATTTCGGAAATAAACAAAAGAGGTCATTCAAGATTTTACGTGTTACGATCCCTATGTCTGAGCTATGAGCCACTGTTCAACGTCCGTTCGCATAAGAATTTAAATGCAAAACTCATCTGTAGTCTGATGTTATGTAAAGAGAAATATTTGGAAATCTTAGAAGTAATAAGATTTATTATCAGAATAAAATCAGAATGCTTGATAAAATTCTTACGGCTTCTTTAGATTGTTCGTGCTAAGAGACATGTAATGTCTGGTAAAATGTTCCATTATACAGAATCCCATACAAAAGTAATAATGGTTTAAGTTAATGGTTCTAAAAGAATGGAGGTATTTATATCAATTGGAAGATGGAAGACAAATTGTTTGGCATTGTTGGTTTTTAAAATTAAATGTTGAAATTGATCAATGAATAATGGAAACAATTTGTTGGACAGAATCTAATCTCAGTTGATTATGAGAAAATTACAAAAGAAAAATTGCACGTGTTTAGCACGAAATGAAATTCATTAATAAACAAAAAATAAATAAACGATTCCCTATAAGGGAAATAGATTATATCAAATTAAACGGGACAGTCAGCGTGGCCCAGTAGATTGTCTGTCGGACTTCGGAATCATAATACGCGAGTTCGAATCCCAGTCATTCCGTCTACATTGACATGTCGACCTATACCCTTGGAAAAGGTATGAATCACAACCTTTTCTCTAGCTGTGGATTAAATAGTGCAACTTGTATTAAAATAGCTATGTTTGTATATCAAAAGTTCATCAAAAGTAAATATTCTAAGCAGTAAAATTACCTGATAAAGTTGATATGCCGTTAAAATGCAAAACAAACGAACAAAAAGACATTCGGTAAATCTAACTTGTACGTCACAGACACACACACACACACACACACACACAGAGAAAGAGACTTAAACTCAGGTACAAAAAAAATACGCATACACATATATACACACACATATATATATATATAGAGAGAGATGGGCAGCGACGGTGGAGCATTGGTAAAAGCTCGGGCTTTGGAATCGTATGCTCACCTGGAACCGTACAGACTCAAACGCCTCTGTCTGAAGACAGCCTGAAGTGTACTAGACTGAACTAGCCTCCAGTAGTCGTGGTTCTCTCCATGCCATTAGAACCAGGTCCTCCTCTGCCAAGGGGCCGTGTGATGACTGCAGGTGCATCAGTCTCCCCACGTTAAAAGACATCACGCGCAAGCGTCTTCCCGAAAGGGTTCACAGGGACCAAAACGCTCGACTACGAGTGACCGCCGATAATGATGATGACTAGGCTGAAATGTAGTAGAAACATCAAAAACAACCAAGATGAGGAAAAAAATCCGAATAATAAAATTAATTCCTAATTCCTAAAATATGTATAAAATACATTGCGATTTCTTACTTTTCTTTGTAAAACCTTTTTTGGGTGATTATCTTGACTTTCGGACAACATTATACTTGTTATAACAAAAGCTTTATATTAGTATATCAGTCAGTCTTGACGATGACTAGTCGGGGCCTCGTACTTCCACCTTGGCTCCCAACTCACTTGCACAGTTTTTTATTTTTTATTTTTTGGTAAAGTATCTTTTGCATATCAAATGACATAAGTATAATTTAGTTTTGAATCTCTTTTTGGAAGAAGGTAAAATAATAGAACATAAAAATATTCAGCATATATCAAATTCTTTTTGTCCCCACTGTATATCTAATTTTATTATTGAGTGTATTTATTTCTACATAGGAAACGGGGAAACAAGATTCTTCGGAGAGAGAGAGAGAGAGGGGAGAGAGAAAGAAAAAGAGACAGTGAGAGAAAAAGAGACAGAGAGAAAAAGAGAAAGAGAGAGAAAAAGAGAGATAAAGAGAGAGGGAGAGATAGATAGAGACGGAGAGAGTGCGACGGAGAGAGAGAGAGAGAGAGAGAGAGGAACGATATCCTCGCACTAGTGTCTATTCCACTTGTTATTAGGACTGAAGAACCACTGTATTATATTTCAATCTTTCATCTTCCCGGGGTTTGAGTGGCCAATACCAGGATATCGGTGACATTTTCATTGATTAACGCCAAGGAAAACGCTGACCTTCCAGGTCAAATAGAAAGCTAACTCAGGTAGAAGGCTCCACTTTTGACTGGACAAACATGGGTTCAGCGGCTCGGCCTTGATAAACGAAGAAAGGAATTCTCGTGTCGTAGTCCAGGGTCGATTTTGCCGAAGAAATAAACTGTGCAGAAATCTGATGAAAACAAATGCCAGCGCCAAGATGATAGGTTCGTTTATTTGAGTGCTTCTGAAATGCTCTTAAGTTGTGAACCGGTTGATATTTTTGATAGATTCATAGTTCTATTCAAAAAGAAAAATATTTATTTTTGAATTAAAAAAAATATATTCATGCAGGCTAACTAGGATTAGTGGCAACGATTATATTCATATGAAATAGAACTGACAACCTTCATGATTTGTCTACATAGCCGAGTGGTCTGGGACGTAAGTCTCTGATCATGAAGGCTGTGAGTTCGAGTTTGGATGAGTTGCACTGATGATTTCTGGAAGAATGAAATAGAGCTATATGTAAATATCCTAATTATTTATTGATGTAAATTTCTAACTGTAATTAATACGGTTCATTTAATATATATATATATATATATATATATATATATATATATAAACTTCAGTAAGACCGACTAAATGTAGAATTTTTTCTGTCCCTTGTGTTTTTTTGACATAATTCTTATAAAATATTCATTCAAATAAAAACTCTTCAAAAAATCTTCTCAAGGTCAATAAGACTTTATTTTTTAATTGATTTCCTAATCCAGATCTTCATGGATTTATTATTTCCTCTCAAGTGTGATTCACAAATTCAAGGTGGACAGATTATCTATGGATTAACTTATTTGGAGGAAAGAAAAAAAAAAGCCAAATCAATAAAACAAAAAAGAATTCAATACAAAAATTGAATTTCATGTGAAAAATGAATTTTTTTAAGATGATTTATTTGGAATAAATTTAAGTTTTTCATAAAGATTTACATTTTAAATGAGAAATTCTGATTTAAAAAATAATTATTTATTTGGAGAAGAATACTATATATAGTACCATTTTATATGTTCCTAAATAACATGTTTTGTTGAGCACTCTGAAATTCTAATTATAAATATGTTGCTATTATTATTATTATCATGGCTCCTTTATTCCACAACCTGTACTGTCTAATGACAACATGGAGAAGAGAAATTCAAACTTTCTTGTAAATTGACAAAAGGCTAAAGGTTCATACTGGTAGCATTTAGGTTTGGATGTTTGAAGAGGAAGACTTGTTGTTTTCAGAGCAAAACATTTGTATATAGATTGTAAAAAATCATCTAATCTCTGTCTCTTAGATAAATATAATATACATATATATATATATATATATGTGTGTGTGTGTATGTGTGTGTGTGTGTGTGTGTTATTCACCCCTGAAAATGGATCCCGTTGAGTCTGAAAGTGCTCGGGCACTACAGAACTATGCAAGGCTAATAAAGACCGTAACACCTTGCACCAGGCAGAAAATTAGACGAATTGAAGGGATCCACAATAAAATACTCTATACTAGGCAAATACATCTATTGACTTCAACGAATTTTGTTTATATATATATACTTATATATTTGTATACAAATATCTGTGTGCTTGGGGAATGTGTGGTTTTGTCTGTTCATCTATGAGAGCATATGCGATGCATGAATCTAAGTGATGCCTTCAGGATACAATTTGCCATCTGTGATGATAAAGAAAAAAATCCAAACTCCGAAATGAAAAGGTCACCCACAAACGATTCAAAGTTTGTCATTTAGAATAGAAAAAGCCATCTTCATTTCTAAAGAATTCTTTTATCTTTCTCTTTTGAAATCTTTGCCTTTATTTGCCAGATTTTATTTATTTACCCACACAATACCAATTATAAAGAATTGTCTCATAAATTCAAACTATTAACCCTTTGAACCCTAAAGGGCCGATATGATATTTACTTGGTGAGCACACCCAAGTTTGGCACAAGGCCATTTTTACGTGCTCTTACCCGGGCTTT
>JAUZSX010282039.1:0-14821 GCA_034780655.1 Idiosepius hallami
TGCCAATATATATATATATATATATATATATATATATATATATATATATATATGTACTATAAAAACTCTGATCGTCACCTTTGAATGGGTTCTACATTCGGTTTTTAATTCTTGAGCATTTATGATAATTTGCTCTAACTTTTTGTTAAAACTAAAATGTGTTTCTATATTCAGATTTAAAGCTATTTTAAACGGTAAATTTTAATTTATTTTCCTCTGTAAATGCTTAAATGTAAGGGGGTCGAATATGTTTGGAAACACCTAATGTATGTCTCTTTGTGTCGATATGTAGATTCGTTGTCTCCTTTTATGCTGTCAAAATATTCATGAAAATACTAACTTCAAGCTTCGTGATGTGTGTTATTTAAGAAAGTTGCAAAAATTATTTGTTTTTATGATATTATTAGGGATTGCCTTTATTTCATGATAAATGTCAGAGGTAAGTAGAATATGTTTTTATAAAAAACATTACTTTAATTACACTTAGTAAAATCCGGCTATTAAAATAAATAAATTAATTTCGTCTATGTTTTAATTTACGATTGGACATAAAAGTGTGATTATATTGCAACTTTTTGACATTTTTTCTCTTATTCTAAAATATATAAAAACAACTCCTAAATGAATTACATTTTGAAACCATTCAACTAAGATGAAATTTTGACTTAATTTCCGTGGTTAAAGCAAACAAAATGTTATCACCACACAGTAAATACAAGATTAAAGGAATGCTTCAGTATTTTAAAGCAATTTGTCATGTTTTAATTGTACTCATCAATAAAAGAGATTTTATTATCTCATATCAATTAAAATGACCCTTTTAACGTTAAACATTTTCATTTAAACCGAACATCAGACTGATGTTTCTAATGTCATTCTATTTATTGGACTATCTATGCATGCAATTGCTTATATAGTTTTACTTATTACGTATTACTCATGAGAAGTTTACCTTTCGTATTTCATCATTGTAATACTTTTATTACTTAGTAAATGTTATCAATAAGACAAGCTTTTGATATATTCCAAAAATTTACCTGATAGAAAAGATAATTAAAAAGATAGGAAATGTATTTCACAGAAAGAAAAAAAATGTCATGAATTGAAAAAAATGTTCTCATAATAAGTATTTTAGAATATTGGCTTTTAAAGGCATTTCCTATTGATAAAAATCATAATGATAAATTCTAGTAAAATTATCTGTTATAAAAAATCAAATTTTGTTTAAAACCTTCATCATGAATCTCTTCATTAAATTAAACCACAGTATTTTTTTAAAATCTTGTTTAAGAGTAGAGCTCTTTATAAGATAAAACCACAGTAGTTATTTTAAAAATTATTCAGTTTACTAAAATTTCCATTTGTACGTTACTGGCTTTCTTTATTGTTGCCTTCTTTAATTACTTTAGAGAAAAGCATTCGAAATGAATTTAGAATGAGAAAACATTCACTGAATTTCTATATTAAAGGCTTCCTTAATTATCTTAGTGACAAATCCCTGGAGCCTGGGAAAATCGGCAAATATTTCTAGTATTCTATAAAAATGATCAAAGATAATGTTCAGTAAAGAATTTTTAAAAATGAAGAAAATTCTATTTGTCCTACCATGACAGCTAAAAAGAAAAATATACGAAGAATTTGGCTAATTTCGTATTTTATGACAATACGACCATTTAAAAATTTCTGCAAATACATTCTTTTATTTCTATTGTGAGATGAAGCTCAGGTAAAACATTTGACACCATTTATTTTCGCTTTTATTTATAACCAAGCAGTTTATAGCGTCAACAGAAATCCCCCAGCAGACCTAAGCATTGTTCAAATCAGTTGATCAATATTCTTGAGTAATTATCACTGTTAAAGTGTTAATTACAAAAGATGTCTCTGGGGTTATTGCCTAATGAAAGTTCACTTTTAATGGACAACAAAGATTAGAACATTTTTACTTTAATTTTAAAAATTAGACTCAAATTCTAATTAAGTGACCAAAAATAAATCAAATTATGTAATTGAATTAAAATACGAGAAAAAAGATTCAAATTGTTGCGCTAATAAAATAGTAACAATAATAAATATCAAGTTGGTAGGCAATATTCATTTGTTTCATATTTACTTAAATTAGCACAGTCCCGACAGCGAAGTAATTATCCACCTTTGGTTTCATTCAATTATTGTTTAATTCAATTATTTAGTACGAATGAATTTTAACTATTGCCTTTAAGAAATTGTTAGTTTTGATTAGTACACTATTCTAAGAAATGTGTAATTAGTGATGACGAAATTAATCATCATATAATTATTATCAACAAAAAAATTAATTTTTTAATTGATTAAATAAAGAATATTGTGCGCTCTAAAAGTATCTATTATTTCAACTTAAAGATAATTACAATCGGTAGCTTACCATGCATATCTCAGTTTTATATTTGGAGTTAAACTGAAAATAAATGTGTGATGTATATTTCATTCTAATATTAACTATTGATATGAGAATCAGATTTTTTTTTATGAGTAAAGTACCAATGAATGTAACATTTGTAGAAAGACGATCTTGAAAAAATTCTACAATATATTACACAAACGGTGGTGTTAATTTAATATATCTCCAAACTCCATTAACAATTTCCTTTCTCTAATCCAATGTAGGACAGGTAGAGTTATCAAAAGTTTACAAGATGTTTATACTTGGGTAAACTACTTTTAGGACCATAACAATCATCAATTCAGATTATCCCGAATATTTTTTCTCAAAATTTGTCTTTCACTCTTCGATGTCCTCGATTAACATTTTTTTTCTAAATGCGATACTCAACAAACATGAATGTTTAACGTTTAAAACGTATTACAGATTTAGAAAACATGAATTGCTTTTATTAATAATATTTGATTCCAAAATATTTAACTTGGTTGAATTGTTTTGATATTTGATATTTATTTCTGGTCAGTTTTCTTGAATAGAAAGAAATCAAAATATTGCTCTGTAATATTTGTCATGGTTTTATGTATTGAAATAAGCCTTTTGATAGACGTTTTTTGCTTTGTACACTCGTAGTTTTTCAATGAGACTATGCACTATTTAATCTATATCTGGAGGGGCAGGGCGAATTCGCACCTTCCCCAAGGATATTAGTCCAAGTATGAACGGAAACGGAACAATGGGGATCTGAACTCGAGTATAAAATAGCTTGAGAGAAAGTTAAGATTAGCACCTTCCCCAAGGGTGGTAGTCCAAATATGAACTTAAACGGAACGCCGGGGATTTAAACGCGTATTACAATTCTAAAAGTCGGACTGCCTTTCCTCTGGCCCAAATGGTACCCTCCCCAATATGTAGTATGATGAATCTAGAAAGATAACAAATGTGCCTGATTACTTTATGTATTCCTACAGATAAATTTTTGATTAACTATGCGGGATAAAACATACAATGAATGTAAAATATTTCAATTGCTGTCATATTTTAAATGTATAAGTGAGTAATGAGTTTTAATATTCACTAGAAGATGTGATAAGAAGAGAAGTACTTTACAATGGATTTATTATCGCTAGAATTTTCTCGGTCTCTGTTTAGCCGTCTCTTTATTAAGAATGGAGACACAGACCTCCTACCAGAAGTTGACTGCTTTATCAAAATAGACATCACATTATCAAAATGTCTTTGCTAAGTTTTCATATAGATAAGCTAAATTGATTGATATTGTTTTAAGGAACGCATGACATGCTGTTCATCTAGCAGTTTTCTCTACGGCAGTAAAAACAAGTTCAATTGAACAACAGAAATTCTTCTAAGCAACAACAGGACCGAAACCAAAAACGAACCAAATGATTCGTCATAAATTTCTATTAATTTCTTTCTAACCTGATTTCCAGCTAAATATTTTACATTCATCGTATGTTTTATTTCTGCTCATATTTACATAGTCGACCACAAATCCAAGTTTGGTAAAAAGCCATTTTTACGCGCCCATTACATCCCTGTGCTTCTGTTGTCAATCTTGCCCTTACCTTAGATGAAGATATATCTATTTGGTCAAGCACAAATCCAAATAAGGCACAAGGCCATTTTTACGTGCTCGTACCTGGGCTTTTTACATTCAGTGTTACCCTTCACCTAGACGAGCTGCTCTCCCGAGTTAACGAGCCCCATCTGTCCGAGGCTGCTAGATGAAGATATATATACATGGGCAAGCACAAATCCAAGTAAGGCACAAGGCTATTTTTACTTGTCCATTATATCCGTGGGCTTCTGCAATCAGTGATGCCCTTAAGCTAGATTAATTACTATCCTGGGTTAACGAGCCCCATCTGCACGAGGCAACTTAAGGTAAAGACGCTGGTTTTGACTGGGATTTGAACTCGCATGATACAATTCCCGAGCCCTAGCTTTTATAAATGCCCTAACTTCGCTGTTGATATGAAATTAGACATTTGATTACGTAGCTGTGATAATTTCTTTGTTTTTGCTTTACAGCATATCGGTCTTTTTCTGGGTAATTTGATACCAAGAATAATTATTCTCGATATACATTCTTTTATTTGTATACACCAGGTGTTTTAAACAGCACAACATACACTAACCAATAGCTCGCAGGAATGTGAAGGATCATGACTTTCCCAAGGGTATTTGTTTAGACATTAGTAGAAATAAAACGACTTCGTTTTGAACTCTGGTATTGCTCTTTTGAAGTTTGACTACCTATGTATTTGGCAGCAATAATGTGGATGTGGTAGAAGCTTGAATTCTGGAATCTTATTATTGAAGTTCAAATCACATTAAAAAAGTAGTTCATTCACTTTCCACTGCCTCGGGTGGATGAACCTTTAAACTCAGGATAGTAACATCGTTGAAGAGTAGCAATGATTAAAAAAAACACGAGTAGATGGAACCTTTTAACTCAAAGAGAGTAACTTATCTAGATGAATGACAAGACTGATTTTTAAAAATTACGGGGATTAATAAGCAAGTAAGCCTGGCCTTGTCTCTAATTTAGGTTGATGCTAACCCAGGTGAATATATTAATTTCAGTAATATTGTTAACAAACATTTAAGAATATATGCATATGAGAATATCAATTGTATGATTTTCAAACTCGCTGTGTTGAGAAAAATACTTTTTTTTTCTTTCTAAAATACTGAGAATAGAATTTTTGATGGATTACCTTAGTTCAAATAATCTTTTGAGGCTAAAATTCTCGAGTTCAAAAATAGGTTTCGAGCTCAAATTTTGTCGGCTAGATCGATGGAATAAAATATAAATCTAGTAAAATTCAACATATTTAATCAAATATATCAAAGTGCTTTACAAGAAGCCTCTTACGCCAGCAAAGAAATAAAATAAATGAATACATAAAAGTGATCTCCAGAGGAAAAAGACATTTTAAGCTATTATTGTAAACTAATGTTATATACGCAATTTCTGAGAAAAAAATAGAATTCTATCATTTCTGATAAAAATATTGCGCCCGTTTTTAGAATGTGTTGATAAATGGAAGCATATGAAAAATTGATGAAGCAGTTTTTCACACATCTGTTGGATGAAGGTTTGAACATCAGCTGAATCAAAATATGTATGATAAACAAATACACAAGTCTGCGGGAAAGTTTTATTTCCCATTAACACTTTCGCCCCTCTTCTTGACTATTTTATAGATTATATTTTTTTCCAACAATGCCTCCTTAATGGCTATTTGAATCGTTTTTCCATCATTGTAACACGGAGAAAAATGATGCCAGACTTCGGTTTAATCTTGTTCTGTTCGACCTTTTTTTTTCGGATTATTACATGGCCTCTGATAATTACTGGCACAAAAGTGATTCGGATATTATTAGCAAGTACTTTTACATGTTGGGCTATGGCTTGATACACTGCTGATCAAAAATTTTAACTCTCTAGATTGTAGTATTGGTAACCTTAAGTCAGATGAGTTTAAAATCTATTCTTTAAAAAATATCTGTTTTTAAAGAATTTTAAGCAGTCTTAAATTTTTGATCAGCCATGTATATATTTAGTTTCTATCTTTAATTTGAAACTCATCATCTATTGGAATAAAAAAAAATATATCTCGAAAGAGATATTTTTTAGTTGTTAATTTCAATGTTTCAAGGCATTTTATGCATATGATTTTCTGGTATAATTTCAGTCATGCAAATACTAATCTTATCCCAGTTCTCTTCTTTTAATAATTCATTGCTTTTAAACAATTTTTCCTCCCTATTTGTTTACAAATTTAATCAATGTCTCATTGTTTTGATTCACTAATTTATACGTGGCTTTAATATTTGGAAACTTAATATCCGACTCGTTACTAAACTCTCAGATGGACGAATGTTCTTGGGACAGTATCAATCTCCACATTCCCCTCGGCTACAGATTAATTTCTGCACATAGTGTCATACAAATAACTTCGTGTGGACGAATAAAGTATTTAACAAAAATGATTGTCCTTGGTATCAAGTGACCTACAAAGTTTGATATGCCGTAAAACAGTCACGAACCAACAAACAAAAAACACACGAAAATAATAAGTTTAAATACTTTTCTTGTCTGTCATATTGAGGATTTCCAGATTTATCAATTTGATTGAATGATTGTGTTTTGGCTTTCCTAATCCTTACATTCAATATCGACGATCTGATCCTACCTGAATCAAAGATATCAATCATCTTGTTTCATTGTAACGCGTTGAAATGATTGAGAATCGAATACTTCAATAAAAAAAGAAAAAAAAATCTTTTGAATGCATGTAAAATAATCGCATTCGTATCTGACATTTAATCTTTGGATATTATAATTATAAGAAGGAATTCCTAAAAGCCTTTCTTTTATCTTTTTTACAATTCTTGGAATTTTATCACAAACATTTGGCCAGTAAATCAAGAACCCGTTTTGTTAAAACCCTGCATCAACAAAATACAATGACTTCGAAGATAATAATGGTTTGATGTTAGTAGATGGCGAGGTGGAGCATTGGTAAAAGCTCGGACTATGGAATCGTATTACGCAAGTTCAAAATAAAAGAAAAGATGTCGAGAGATTCTTAAACACATTGTAAATAAACCATTGTATTTAACCCTAAACTAATGCCTTGATGTATGTCCTTACTAAAGTAAGATATATCAAAAAACGAGAAATCAGAAATGAATTGATCCAAGGAAAGAATTACACCAATCAAGCTCAATTCCTGTGATGACTGTGTAGACTTTCTTTATATTCTTCGAATAAATTATTAGTTTAGTTGTCGTACAATTAACTGATTAAATAGAAATCACATTTCCTGGACAGTAAATTTAATCTCCGTAGGTCCTCATTTCACTGCTTGACATGTGATTATTTGTAATTTGATACAATCAGAACACTGTGAGATCTGGTTTATAAAGGGACAGATGGGAAAATTTCTTGACTGCTGTCACAGATCGGAAGCTTGGAAATCGCATTGATGTGATAGTAATGGCAAAGAGTCAACTGTCAGCTAATTAATTTTTAGATACGTTCAAGTAAATTTGTGAATTAAAAAGAAAAATATCGCTTATATAAAGCACTTTTTTGCATGGCAGTCTCTTTATGATATTTTATATGGCTCATGGAGCCTTTTATAACGAACAGTCCGACGGGCCTGCCTACAACAACGATGTCATTAAAACTGTAACAATCCCAAATGGGCTTGTCGACAATTTCAAGTACTGAATGGACTTTTTACGATCCCCCTTCAACCCCTTCACGTCCCCTAGGGGACTACGGACCCCAGTTTAAGAACCACTGTACTAATTGAATCGGATTTTTTAATGTATAAAAAAGAATGTCCGATTTTTTAAATTACTGTCGCACAATATGATTTCATATTATGCCTACTGTTAGTATCAATCGCCATTTCTATTAAATATATGTTTCTCGGTATATATAAGTTTTCCAAGAAATAATGACTTTATTTTGATTAGGTTTTACGAAAAGACTTGCTTAAATATGACCCAACATAATTTGCTATTAAAATGAAAGGGGGGAATCCACTGGGGACAGTAGGTAGGTGACCGGACTATGGAATCGTATTACGCATCTTCTGTAACTGTGTAAGCATACTGACCTTCTATGGGCTTAGCCTGCTCAACTACTGAAGTCGCACGATTCAGTGGCGAGTCTCATTGGAATTTGAATTTTAAAAGCGGTCCTCAGCCGCCTTTATAGATGGCCGTCTATCTAGAGACTATGTTTTCTATAATTTTCTATTTATGAAACACACAAACACACATATCCATCTATCTATCTTTCTATCTATCTATCTAAATCAACATTCCAACGCATATACGTCTATTTCATACTTATTAGAAATTATTCATCATTATCATCCAAATTGAACTTGTGATTTCAACAAAAGGAAATGTCTTTAAGCAATATAACACAACACACACACACACACACACACACACACATATATATATATATATATGAATTTGAGATTTATATAGGTTTGTACCAATACAAATTTTATAAAAATTATTTCGTCTTAGTTTTAAATTAATTTGCGCGCTTTATTTTCTATTTTGTATGAATAGAATATGAAAAAGAAGCTTAAGAAAGATCCATTTGACCATCGTATTTACATAAAGCTGGGCTTTTTTCGTCTAATCTCATTTCTTGGATATAATTTCTTTAGCGACTCCATGCCATACATGACTGCTTTGCTGAGATTATTTCCTCACGGCATTCCTATCAGCTGCTGCCTCTTTGCTGGCGGTACAGAGACAATATGTCTCTCTGGTGGACATAATAAACTTGCTATAACACAATTACAATCGGAGGTCACTGTCAGCGAATTAGATCAGTGCATAAAATGGTAAAGAAAGAGTCAGTTGTTAAGAAAGGGATTTTTGGTACAAGAGATTCATATAGGAATGAATATTTTTGTATCACACTTATAAATTACACTAGAGACTAGAATATTTCTTTTATTAAGTGGTCCGATAGATATATATTTAGAATTTGATCACATGTCAATACCAGTTTCTATAAATCTTGTTTATGAACATAGTAAACTTAAAAATCACTGTTTCGAAAAGTCTACTTAGGACAGTTCATAGTCAGGCAGAATTTAGAATTGTCATACGCGAGTTCCAAATCTAGTTTTTATCGATGTTCTCTTTTGGACTAATACTCTTGGGAAAAGCAGGAATCCTCAAAATTCATCAAGCTATGTATTAAATTGTGCTTATCTGGTTATCAACAAAACTACGCGTGGAAAAAAATATTTATCATTTGAACTAATACCATTGGTCATCCTGAATCCATTTAGGTACATATTAAGTAGTTCTTACCCGCTTAATAAAAAGACTACGTGCGGAAAAAAAATAATTAAAAAAAAAAAATGTTCTCTGAATCAAATATTACAAAAAGGTTGATATGCCGTTAAACAAAGTAACCAAACAAATCAAAATTACTGTTAAGATATGATTGGAAGTGTTAAACATATTTCTATTTGGACTTCTTGATAAACTGAAACATTTATAAAATTATGTTTTTAAAATGACTTTTGTGTTTGATAAGAAACTGAAAGTATGTTTTATAGCGATTTAACTATGTTTTATAAGTCCATTAAAATACTTAATTTAATCCCAAGATAATGTCTACAAATTTGTGTCACTCAAAATATCATAGATATTTAAATATTTTTTAATAATTAGTGTATATTATTTCATTTGTTTTTTTGAGTATTTTTAACAATTCAAGTAATATAAAATGGTTTAATTTCGTTTTAATCTCCATGTTTCTCCCAGCTATGAGTCAAATTGTACAATTTGTTTTATTCCAACCATTCGATGTCAAAAATAACAGATCGATTGTTTCCTGCATTAAATGACCAAAATATTGATAAGCCATACAACAAGCAAATCAATAAATCATTTCATTTGGCATCTTTATTTGGCAAATTATACAACATCTTTCTTTTTGGAGATTCTACTTATTGTCCTTGCTTTAGGATAACATAACTTGATAGGGTATTGAAAAATATTTGTGAAATATTTTACAATAATCTTCGTCACTATATCATTGTAGGTGACCCAAGAGCTATATTCTGAGAATGCACACAAAAATAGAAATATATTTTTAATGAAACGTTATCACGTTGTGATTGCAACTTAGTCAATCGTCTATGAGGAATATTTAAATCGTTCATACTCAAATGTAGATCTTTTGCAAATATCGGCTTGAAACAACTTCTAAGTCTTATTCTTAATGATTAATTTTAGTGCTCCCAACTTATAAGTACCGACTGCAGTAATTAATGTGATAACGTTATCAGGTTATAACCATTGTATATGTTATATCATCAACTATCGTTAGCAATATATGGATATCTATCTACTCAGTCGTATTTCGCGGTATCAAATGCTAGCTAGAACCATTGCCTATAACTGTCTCGGGAATGTGAGGCTCGGTAAGTCGGGAGAGTAACTCATCTAGATGAAGGGCAACACTGATTGCAAAAGCGAGTGATCTAAATGGGCACGTGCCTTACTTGCGTTTTTACTCGACTAAGTAAATATAATATCTACTTGGTCGAGCACCAATCTAATTATGTACTCCGCCAGTTTTATGTGCCCATTAGGGCTCGGATGAAATATTTTTCTAAAGACTATTCTTGTCACAGACTTTGTTGTTTTGCGATGTTAACATTTCATTTAATTTTTTATTTATTAGTAGAGCTGTGAAAACATACTTTTATTAAAAAATATTCTTGTCACGAACTTAACAGCTAGGGATGTGAAAAGCATATACTTTAATAAAATAATATTGCCACAGCCCTAGTCATTATATTCCAGAGCCTTTGTAATCAATATTGCTCTTCACCTAGATGAGTTACTCTCATTGAGTTGATGAGTTTTCCCTACTTGTTTTTTTTGCGAATTAGTGTTATCTTTAACGAGCTTGAAAGTAAAGTTAATTGTTCCTTCAGATAAGGAGCCGAAAAACTTCCCCTTGCTTCAAGTCCTGAATGAAATTAATTAGTTATATTACCAAATTATGAAATCCTTCAGCAAATCTACCACTCCAGCTTTATTAAAAGTGATATGAATTAATAATCCGCAAATATAGATAAATTGAATTTTATTTCTGAATATCATTGGATGAAATTAATTATATGATAATCGTCATGATAACATAGATAAGCGTACTGCACATACTGACTTCCAGATTGATGACTTTGTATGATATTGCAAAAATAACATCTAATCCTCTCATCCACATTTAAAGAATAGAAGATGTTCCACATAATAATACGAAAGATTACAAAATAGAATAAAGGGAAAATATGGAAAAATGTTCTTTGAATAGTTACTTTAACATTTTCAAGGTTGTATCGATTTTTGAATAAGCATTTGAATAGAAATTCTGTAGATGGTTCTATAAAAGAAATCAATAAAAATGAAATTAGTTTTTTTTTATTCGCGTGGTTGTTTCGGAATTTTTTAATATTTTACTTAAAATATTTACTTGCCCTTATGAAACACATATTTTTATTCAACATTCACTCACATCTATTAAAGCTTTTAATTTAATCAAGTATAATTAAAATGGTTTCAATGTTTGAACTGCATTACAAGAAACCTAGACATAAACAAAACCTTCAACCTATTTGATGTTGATTGTCAATTTAGCAATAAAGAAAATAAAATGATATATAATGGGCAGAGGAGGACCGTTGTTAAAAGCTCGGGATCTGGAATCATAATATGCGTCAAAACCATTGCATTCACCTTTTACTGCCTCGGGCACATGGGGCTCGTAAATTTGGGAGAACAGCTCATTTCATCTAGGTGAATGGTAACAACGAATACAAAAAGCCCGGATAAGAGCCCCTAAAGTGGCCTTTTGCCAAATTTGGGTTGGTGCTCACCGAGTATATATATTTATATATAATCATTATTAGGTTATCCCAAAAATTCCTCAACAGTTGAAAATTATACTCAGTAAGAAATAGATAAAAAAACCAAAAACATCCTTAAAACAAATTATTATTTTCTAAGATTTTTTTTTATTTCGATCTTCTGATGAAAGTGCCATTCAATCAGTTTCGAATAAAAAAATTCATGACACGCTTCCTCAAACGTTTGAGACATTTAATTTATTACTTCAGATATTAGAAAAAACTTTAGAAATTAACGATTCCTCAATACCTAAAAAATATTTTCATTTTACTATTTTCCAGGATTTATCAATCGCTAAAAAAATAGTGTTTGTGATTTTAACATTTGGGGATTTCAACTTGATTATTTTAGAAAATAAACATAATTATTAGAAAAGGGGCAAGTCTTTGTTAACTATAAATGTGAAATATTTAATGTACTTTTATATGTTATTTCAAAACCAATCCAGTTCATTTTTGATAGACATTTATGACAATTCATAAAGGTTTTAAGCATAAATAATTAAAATAATAATCTATATTATTTAAACATCGTCTTATTCAAATAAACAATTTTATAATAATGGTTTAACTGATAAAAAAATCAGTTTTGAATGACTTTTTTCCTTTGTCTGAAGTTTATGGAAAAAGAAAACAGGGAATGTTTTTATCATAGAAATTTGCATCAATGAATAGATTTTTAAAACAAAATATTTTCAAATATGCTCTTATATTGAGTTGCCTGGCTAATTTTCATATAGAGTAAAATGGAGCCTATAAAGATTCTTCGTGTTTCTTAGGTACTTAAAGTATAAAGTAGCTGCGATATTTTTTATGAAAAGGAAAAATATATATATAAAAATGAAAGACTAAGAATTAAAGAGAAAAATAAATGCCAAAAATAAAAGTAAAATGTCTCTTAAAGTAGAAATTATAGGAAAAAAATGTGAGAGAAAAAACAAAATGACTTCATTGTCCAGTTTTATCAAAAACCTGCTTTGAAAAGCACAAAAAGTAATTCTTTTGTTATTTCATCCGGCCTTGCATCGCTATCTTACTGAAAGAGAAGAAGAAGAATACGAAGAAGAAGGAAACAAGGCAAAACCTGCCATTTCCAATAAATCAGCTGCAGGTAGCGCACATGCGTAATGAGGATGTGGTCGGCGGTCGAGTCACAGTAGATCTATGTCAATGCTTGACCTCACTCTCACAATGGCAGACGGCACAAGAAAAATAGCAGATTGTTACGTTAATTTATTCATCTAAGAAATTCCAGCATTCATACAAGTACTATTTTTAGAGCAATATTACTTCTGACAGGACAATATGATAATTCTTAATTCCACTAAGATTTTCAAGTTTAACTTTCGGAACGCTAAAAAAATAAATCAAACTAAGAGGATAAACTTAATTCTTGATTTCATCGTCTCTCAAGTAATTGTTTCTTTTCAAGAAGAAAATAATGCAAATGATTTGAATATAAAATATAATTGAACTCAACACTAATTAGATCCTTCCTGGAAAAATGTTTTGATTTCTATAGGTCTTACACTTTAAGATTAAACAAATTAAATCTAATCATTTCATACAAAAACAAAAAACATTACTCCAATTCAGTGGCGCAGCAAAAAATTTAGCTGCAGGGTGGGGTCGAAAGATTTGCGGCTCACTGACCAATAATAATCTGTTCATGTTTGAAGTGCAAGAAAAATATTTATTTTCATAAAACTAAATTCAAGGATCTAATTATATTCAACTTCAAATATTTGTTTCCATTGGAATGATGATTCAGATTTAAAATAATCCGTTTAAAGACTGTATTGTTACGCACATGAAACGTTAAATATGCTGCATTGATTTTGGTTATAAAAACTTATATTTTCTGATAACTTTAACAAATTTGTTTTCTTTTTCCACCCCTTCAAAATGCCACAGCTACAGTAAGTCATGGACAAGAGCTTTTTTAAAAATGCAAATATAAAAAGTGTATAGCTGCATGAGGTATGTGAATTGAAAGAAGATAAATAATAGATTCAATTTTCTTTTCTTACTTAAAAATCTCGTCTAAAAATTAGGAAATTTATATCTTCTATTCTTAAATAAAAAAACATTGGGCCAACCCATCTATGTTTAATTTGATTTTATCTTTCGATCAAAAGCGATCGGCAATGGATAGAAACTTTGAAGACCATTAAATGCTGAGTCATCATATAAACCAAGTAAAAGAAACACAAGTTTAAGTTGGGACTTGGTTGTTGTTTGCTATTTTTGTAGTTCGAATTCTATCAGCGAGTCCAGCTGTGGCATTCTACGATCTACTCTCCCCTCTATTTTTTCTTCTGCCTTCCCCTCTCGTTATTAGATGTCTATGAGTGCGTGTGTGTTGTGTGTGTGTGGTGTGTGTGTGTGTGTGTGTTGTGTGTGTGCCTATATTTGCATGCCAGGGCCGATATATCGGTTCTTTAGGGTTTAAAGGATTAACATTTCAATTGGTTTTTAAGGTTGATTTCTTTTATTTATCTCGCATTCTACAAAAATATATATATAGAAGTTTCCCCTCGAAATAAAAAATAGAATAATTAAATTCAACTTTTTTAGCAAAGAAAGGGTTATTATTTTAATTGCCACAAATCGTAATTTTACAAAACCCACAACCCACCCCCAACAGAAGATTAAATTTTCCTACAAATTTTTGCCTTATCACCGGTAAATAAGCTTTTTTCTTTCGACTAGGTATTTTGAGTGACGAACACGGAAAATCTTAACTTCAATTTTATTTTAGTTATACTCTGGAAAAAATATAATTTCATTTTTATTTTAAAATTAATTATATCTAAATTTATTATTAAATCAAAAATTAATTTTCTTATCTCCGCAGTAAATGATTTCTGCATTTGTCGCCATTTTTTCACAAAGAAACGAT